>VXAK01005071.1:77227-209455 GCA_013399435.1 Arenaria interpres
ATATCTTTCTTCCTATATATTTCTATATTAATATTTATATACTTCTATTTCTCTATATAGAAATATAAAATTTATTTTTCTACCCTTATAGTCCAGGCTAGTTTTTCACTAAACTGAATATAACTGGTCTTCTGAACTTATTAATTACTTTTCATATGTAAGTTTATGTATCTCTTTTACTTTTCTTGATTTGGTATTTTACTTCTCTGTTTTTCAAAATAATCCCTTCTTTTTCTGATAACCTTAACATGTATTACATTTTCCTTCATCAGAAAGCAGATTGTTTATATTACAATTAAGCTGTAGTAGAATGCCAGGGACTGGACACTAATGAGGAGAGATACTCTTCATTAGTGGGAGACAAAAATCCTTTTTTTGTCATATAGGATTAAAATTGGAGCACATTTCTCAAGAGACAACAACCAAGGTCATTCCTATCCTTTGTAATATGCACCAAAATATTATTGTTGCAAATCACCACATTATCCATGCATGTCCTTTATATCACTTCTCATAGCAGGAAAAGTAGGTAACATGTTCTTAGCCCAAGAACAAAAATATTTTGAAAATACTTTTCTGAAGCAGTTTTGACATTTCTGAAAATATTTTATGTCTAAAAAAAAATGAAAGACAATTGACACAAAACTGCCCAGAAGGGGTGTTTCAAAAAAGAAAAACAAAACCCATGAAATTAAGAGATCCATGTTCAAATCTTGCTTATTTCTGAAAGACTTTGAACCCACATTAACCAAGTCCCCAGAGCATGCTATAATCTTATGTGGTATTCTCAGCATCTCCTTCTGACTTTATTCCATATTCAACTCTATTAAATATTCACTAGATCAAGTACTGCAACACAAATATGCCCTTTGGGTGTATAGTTGGCCAGGATACAGAATCATTCTCTCTATTACTGACTTTCTGCCTGTCTGCCTCGTATGTTGGCTAAGCACGCTAACCACTAGGCATAAATGAAGATATTTTGGCATCCACCATTTTGGGAATCCAGTTGGATTTATTTGGCAAATGTCTATTTCAGGAATGTCAATATCCTTGGAAAATTTTTAATTTAATTGTTTTCAGCTTTTCAAAAAAGCTTCTGTCTTTTCTATTTATCCAGAATTATTCAATGAGTTTAAACTAAATCCAGGGATCTGTCAAATGACATTTTTTTGCTGCATACTAAATTATCCTAAGCCACTGATTTTCCCTTACCTGTTTTCACTTTTGTGCATATGAACTAGCTGGTAGTGTTTTTTTGCTACCGATTTTTTTTTTTTAAAAGTTAGAAATGGCTCTAAATGCTAAAAAAGGGTTAAAAAATAAAATAAATTTGAAGTAGTTTACAGGGAAACTGGTTAATGGAAACTTATGTTATGACATCCCAAAAGGAGATGAAGCTTCTATAGACCAAATCCTTAGATTAATAACTTTCCTCATTCCATCACAAGCAACAAATAAATTCAGCTTATTTTTTGTACATTGATTCTTATTAACTTTTGGCAGAATAAATGTCTATAAGCAAGAAATAGCTCATTGCTTTATAATATATATTAATCTGGTTTGACAGTGTCTTGCTTTTTTTTTAAATAAATTGTTGATATTAATTTATCTTAGATATGTTATCATAGATAGTAGAAAAGATGAGAAATTCCAATTTTTGCATTTGGTAACTCTAAGTGAAAAAAATATAAAAATAAATGGTTTTAATCAGCATCAAACAATTTATCTGGAAACAATCAAAGAGTTTCTCATCTGTCTGTAACTCATGTGTCGTGTTCCCCTCTGTCAGGTTCTCTCAATGGACTTCAGCCTCCCCTTCTTCCACATCACTTTCTGAGCATGGTTCGTGGTGGGACGTGTGTTCTGTTTGGGAACTCCGACCACACAGATACACAAATCTATTGGGTGCTTGAAGTATAACACTCAGCGAACGCTACTCTTGCAGTGTAGGCTTAGGAGCAGCAAGTTTAACTTTTTAATTACATATACATTATTTAAAAGATAAAAATCTGCAGAAAGCAAATTCTACCTGCAATCATTGTACCTGTTTTGTTTTTGTCAAACAGACACTGTTCTCATGGTGTATCTGTGACAAACCTCTGGTAACAGTGTAAGAGATTTTCAGTCTCCTCTGATAAAGACAAGATGCTGGGCCACGTCCTCATTAGTGCAAAGTTAACACAGCACCACACATGGCAGGTCCCAGAGTCAGATGGTTAATTAACCTGACAAATCTATCTCAATCAGGTTTCTAGCAATATCCCAACTAACTTTTATAACACACCTCTCCTGTGCTGCTCTGGGAGAAGAGGATTCAAGACTGACGGAATGAAGCTGGTCCTGGGAAGGAGGCAAGGGAGGGAGGAGGTGTTGCTTTAATGTTTGTCTTTGTTTCTCACTACCCAAAACTACCCTAACTGGCAATAAATTAAATTACTTTTCCCCAAGTTGAGTCTGTTTTGCCTGTGACAGTAATTAGTAAGGCATCTCCTTGTCTTTATCTCAGCCCTCAAACTTTTCCCTCCTGTCCACTTGAGGAGGGGGAGTGAGAGAACAGCTGGGTGGGCATCTGGCCCTTAGCCAAGGTTAACCCACCACAGCTCTTCTTCACGATCTGTTTTCTTAACGCTGCTCTGTCTGTATATCTAATGTCACTGCTAATGGCAATAACTATTCAGGCATCAGAGTGTATGGCAAACCAGGTACAAAAAGATTTCTTGCTCCTGTGTAGGTGAAATCAAAACATTAAATAAAACTTTCTGTCCTCTGCATGCAAGATTTTTTATGTGCTTAATTGGTACAGTAGGAAGTACCTAAAAACAATAAGTTTATTGTTTTATACAATAAAGGCATTTTGGACCTCCTGCTAAAAGATATTTTTGAAACCAACAATTTAAATAATTTCTAACCTGTGGATGTTATTGCCATGGTAAACAGAGCTTCTGCTGAAATTTGGATCCTTTTAAAATCCTAACTGCCTCTTGCATTTGGAATTGCTCATTCTGCACTTCAGAGAACTGTAGCATCATACAAATGAGAACTTGGGTCTGTATTTTTCAGTTGCAGAACTAACCAGGTTGGCCACAACCCAAAGTTATTTTCATTAGCTGTCTCCTGTTGGCATATATGCTTAGTCTGGGAGTGCCAGCCCCATGCAAAGACACACAGGAAGTTTCATACTACTTGGTAGTGTTAAAACCACTGCTGAACAAAGGGAAAAGATTAGCTTGACTGACAAATTTCTCTTCCTTATCAGAGATGGTACCTACCCTGTTGAGATGAAGACACAAGCAGGATAGCTTTGAGAAGGCATCCAGATTTGTTAGTAGGATAAACTATGTCTCTCAGAGGCACTGATATAACATCAAATTGTGCAAAAAATAAAAAATATGAACTTTCAAATGCTTCTTTTTACTGCATGCAACACCAGCAGACTGACTAATGGCAACAGAAGGAGAGCCTGAATGGCTGTTGTAAAGCCGCCTTTAGGCTGTAGAAATTCCATTAGCGAGACAGCAATCCAGGGGGGATCCCTGGAAGTCAGGCCACAGACCCTAAAATATGGTATAAATTGTGTTGTAACTCTGAAAAGAACTTTTTGAACTGCATGAAAGCTGTGGAAGGAGGAGACAAAACATGTGCTGACTACAGAACCAGGGTTATGGTGAGGAGCAACTGTCAGTCTCAGAGTGGATGTCATAAAATTGCCTGAAGCTGTACAAAGCAATGTGATGAGTAATGAGCCATGGCTGCACACAGGTATGCACAGCACAGATGCCAGGAGTGTTGTTCAGTCAGGGTAACTCACTTTAACAGCAGCTCTGTTTTTCATCAAATATTACACAGGTCCCTTATGAGCACTACTCACACTCCAGAGTGCCCCAGCATGGCTTCAGCAAAACATCATGGGTGGTTTCTGCCGTCAGGTCTTGGAATGAAAGCCAAAGATACATCACAGAGACAATTGGAGGACTTCTACATTCATAAGGGGACCTATCTGCGCAAAACTGACTGGTGAGACAGCCAGATCATCACTGGTGAGAGGAGAAGGAGAGGTGATTTAGAGAATCACACTGTTCTGAAAAGCACAGTGAACTGAGAAGGACAGGTACACTACAGGACTGCCAATTTACAGAACTGCTTGAAATTAAAATGGTTGGGGAAAACAAGAGTAAAAGGAATAAGGGGGTATCCTTGGGGGTTTTCACCTTTCATTTAGTCTCAGTTTGTTGGAAAAAGTAGCAGCTGAAAGTTCACCTTTTGAACTCTCGTTTCCTCGTCCAGGCTCCTGAGGTTTTGGAGCAGTTACAGAAACTGAGTGTGATTCTATTTAAGAAAAGAAAAAAACACGTTATTGGTCATGTTCTGATTTTCAGACCAGAGTACAGTACAGTTCTGCCTTCTGTTTTCTTTCATTTCTAACTTCTTTCTCCTTTATTTTCAGGCTAAACACAGTCGTAGTAGCTTTGGGACAAGCTGTTGCAGTAGACATTTTAAACCTACAGTTCCCAATTTATTCTACCTCTGGGATAAAGAAAACCTCCAAGGGACCACTAGGTCAGCCCAGCAGTTTAGCTGAATTGTTAGTAAGGGGACAGTCTGACGCCACAGGCCTTGATAACAGAGTGCCTGGGCTGGCAGAGTAGCTTGCTTTTCTCCTGAGCTGTGTGGAGGGAGGGAAATAAGGTCTTCATTAAAAGGTCCCTTTCCATTCAACTTATGCAAGCATTGATCTAGTGTCACACAGTCATATCCTGCTTGACTGGAGAGAGTCGGAAGAACTAGCACCAGTTAATCTGCTCTTAAGATAAGGAAGAAAAATGCAGAACATCATAAAGAAAAGAGGTATTGGCACGCGTGAGTTTGTTCACTGGAAACAATCTCAAGTGAGTGTAAACCTAAGAGTTATGTGACTATTTGCATACCCCAGCTTAAGGGGTCTGCATGACAGACAGGTTACAGGTGATTCGCAATTAAGTGGAAAATGCTCCAGTGATTAAGTTCTGTGTTTGCAGAAGCTACACCCTTAGCAAGACTCACTCTACGAGGAAGGATGGATTGGATTAACTCAAGATGTCCTGACTTTTTGGACTGGTTTAGGCACTCCCTGGCTGCTTTTGAGGTGTGGACAAGGCATAATGGGGACGAAAATAGTGTGCTTAATGAAGCACAGTGCAGTATGAACTGTGTGAAGGTCAGTCTAGGTCAATGAAAGGTCCTCTGGCCTTCATTTCTAGGAAAATGCAGCTCATATGTCCACTGCTTAGTACCCTGAAACTTTCTGTATATTGTCTGTAAGATCACACTGGAGGTCAGACAAACTGACTGCATTGTTTACTCTCAGAAGTCTGCTCATGACCCATCCTGTAGCCTTGGAGCAGGCACATCCCAGCTAAGCAAGATGTCTAGCAGTACCCAGTGCTCCAGGCTACACGAGGTTGCACCTCCCTGCCAACATGGGTGAGATACAGAATTTTTCCTCTAACACACCTACTGTCAGGTAACAGACTCTTTGCTAATGGCATCCAGGTGGCTCAAACATATTTCTGTTACACCTAGAAATGCTTTCTTTAAACATTTGAAATGCGTATTTATATAAAGTCGAATTTTAAGTTTAGTTTTTTTCTACCTTAAGTGGAATTTTCTTCTTTGTGTGTGTTTTGTTGTTGTTTGGGGGTTTGGTTTGTCTGGGGGATTTTTGTGTGTTTGGTGTTTGGATTTTTTTCCCCAAAACATTTTATTATTCTTGCCCTGCTTTCCTGAAAATGTAGTTTATGATGTGAATTTGCCATCTCTCTGCTTGTCAGTTCTATTTGACCTGATAACTTTGGGATTCTCTGGCTACTTGCAAGAACACCAAAGATACGAATATAAACCACAAAAATATGAAGATATATTTTTCAAAAATTGGTGGCTTAGTGAGGTAGAGATCCTATGGTGGACCCTACTCAGAAAACGGGGGAGACAATTCAGTCCTTATATTGTCTCTTATTCTGCCCAAGCGATATGAGAGCTGCCAGCTAGTCATGTATAGCCACTAAATGTATGGATAGCTCCAAATAGCTCACAATCTTGCTACCAGTTAGACAGCTGGCAGATCAAAAAGACATATATAAAGGATGTGCAAGCAATTGACAGACTTCCTCCAGACATCATCTTCCCGACAGTTGTTTTTCAGCAAGTGATTTCCAGCAACCAGTTGGGATAATGAATTTGTGGCACAGTTGAGGGGCTTGATTTATTTCATATGTGACTTTAGCAGAAATATTTCAGTCCTTAACAGTTTGGATCAGCTTTGAACTTGCAGACAACACCTCCATAAAGGCCCCATCTACCATGCATTTAAATTTCCATGAGTGTTAAATTTTATCATGATTATCTGGAAGCATATAGAAAAGAAAACAATAATGAAGCAAACACCAACAAGTCTTATTAGGTCTCAGAATGTTAAATATCTGCCCTTATGTTTTTTTCTTGGTTTTACTAAGATTTGCATGAACTGTGGATTTAATCAGCAGCCAACATCAATGAGTCATTTGCACAAGGTATGCGTCTTACTGGTGGTTTTGCATGCAATCACACATATAATGAGGCAAAACCACCAGAAGTCTTCTGAATCTTTCATGTGTTATCATTAAACTGATGTCACAACAAATTTAGTTCCACACATCTGTGGAGTAACTGTATTCATAACATTTTATGAACAATAGACTCCCTTAAAACCAGGCATGCAGACTGATGCCAGGTTGCCAACTGATCTTGCATCTGTTTCCTAGGAAATGAAAGTGCAGGAGGAAAAAGTCATGTCTTGCACAGTGTTTTTTATTATCCCCCAGCTTTTCAAAAGCTCTGATGCTTGAGCCATCATTAGAGCTCACAGACAAGCTTGGGAGTAAAGCAACTTAGCCTTCATACATAAAATTTGTTCATTTCACCACAAACACATCTGTGCACCAAGGAAAGCTCATCAGAGTGACATAAGACTTTGTTCTCTTCTTATTTTCTTCAGTTAATTGAAGGGAATTTTTTTTTTTATTTTTTTTTTTTTTGTAGTAAGCAATAGTGTTAAACAACATCTTTATGCCACAACCAAGATCAGAGTCCTTTTGTCCAAGGTAATGAAACAACAAATAAAAGCCAATAGTCTTTGTCCCCAAACACTTGCATAAATTTGACAAGATTGAAAATAAATATCAGGAAAATTAAATTCCCCATCTCTCTCCCAGTTAATTGCTGGTGGAATGCAGGTTTAAATGCCACAGCAAGAATATCATCAAGAACTGGGCATCTGTCATCGATACCAGATTTTCAGAAAAGCTCACCTGTTGTAACAGGGGCCATATTCTGAATGTCATAGCTTATTTTGTTAAAGAATTGCTACAGGGGCTTCTTTCTTTTGAGAGATGAATCTGGACACATAGGTCATTTATGCATGGTCCAATATGTCTGTCCTTAGTGCCATGAATACGCATATGCTAAGTTGGTTTCTGTCTAATCTTAGTCAATGTGCTTCCCAAATGTGTAGCCTCACCCAGCCAGAGACCTGCCTTAATTTATCTGTGGGTATGGTTGCTTTTATGCTTGGCTACCAGCATGAAAATCTGATTGGCGAAGTCAGAAAAGCATTTTTTGGGGGATTAATCTCCCACAAATCCACAGGTTCACAATGTAGTCCTCCGAGTTCCTATTATACTTAATGATGAGCTAATAAACAGAGTGAATGCAACTCCGTCTGATCTGTGGGTGCTTACATTAATATAGATTGAATCACATCACAAACTTTATTGACAATATTGACCAGGCTTCCATGGACTACTAAGGGGGAAAAAAAAATCCTATGACCATCTTAAATGTAAACACCTACACTCTAGACCCATACATTTTGTCAGGAAGTTCTTGGCCTTTACGCCTGAAGTTGTATTCAGAGATGTTTTTTGCATTCAATTACAGGTTACATACATATAATAAAGCCATTTTCATTACCGCAAATCACCTACAAATACTTGTAGCAACAGCTTAGCATAATGTTGTGAAGTAAATTATGTTTTCTAGCCTCTGTTATCACCTCTTCACTGAAATAGCAAGTGTTCATTGATGGACAAAGTTCAAAGGATCGCTGTTTACACAAGAAGCTTTCATTAGAGGAAGGGGTGACAAGAAGCAAAGGCTTCACACAGATATTATTAGCTATAGATATCATTCAGTTTTTAAATGTAGTCTGAGATTGGCTCATTATTGTTATTTTTCTGTTGGTGAATATTAATTTAAGAATTTGTCAGGACTTTGGTTAAACATTTTTTTAGTGTGTCTGTAGTTGCAGGCAATCCATAAAATACTGAGTGAATATTACCAAGATTAAAATGTTTGCCCAAAAATACATGTGGAGGAAAAGGCAAAAATCTCAAACACCTATTGTAATTGAAAAAGAGACTATTTCAAAAAGGACAGTTTAAGGCTAACCCATTGGAATTCTATAGGGTTTTTTTTCCAGTCAGAATGATGCACGGCTAAACCTGGCAGGGGGAAAGGAAGCTTTCAAACCAAGAGAGAAAAACAAAGAATTGACATCAGTAGTGTACCTGAAAATGCCTTATAGCTTAAAAATTAAGTTCAAATTATACGTTTGCTTTGTAAGCAGTTTTGACCCACATCAGCTGTACTAGTTCAAGGAAGAAAAATGCCACCAGAACAACACCAGGATGGATTCCGGTTTCTTTTACTAGTTCTTTCTTCTTATTTGTGAGTTTCAAATGTAAATTTGTTTTTTCTTCCGTTATTTTCCATAGCGCATCTTGAAAGTGATTGGAAAGGTCTTAGTTAATGCTATTCTGCAAGATGTAGAGATATTATCATATAATCATATTATCATATTCTGCCTGATATCCAGGCAAAACAAACAGAATCATCTGTTCTCAACATTTTGTTCACCATCATTCAACACCTGTTGAGAAGGGTAGGAACTGCTCAGGAGTTACTGGGAAAGACTCCCTGTGTCTCTGAATGCAGGAGTCAGTCCCCTCTACCCTCCAAGGTCCTCCAGAGGCACAGTTTGCCCTGGAGAAGTGATAAATGCATTAGCTGCATTGCTTTCCTTTTAGGCAGAGTGCCTTGAAAGCAGAATTGTCATTAACGTGAAATTGCTTCGGCCAGCACTTAAGCTCAATAGGACAATATTTAAAACACTAACTACAGGCTTCCAGCTGAGCTCTTCAGCTCTTCTTTTCTGTCACATTACACAATACAACTGCTTTATGCTGACTATCTGCCCTTTCTTCCTCTTTCTTAGGCTTATCTCAATAAGGCCTGCCTCAGAGTCACTGAAAGGAAGAAAGAGAAGCTGAATATATCTGACAGCTATTTCTATCAGATAAACTAAAGTTCAAATGAGTGGAACTCTTTTGCCTTTCAAAGGCCTTCAGTCCCCTGACGTTTTCTCGTGCAATATAGCCCTTTCTGAAAACCGGGGATTGCTGTCACTCTCTTTGTGCAGTGATGTGGGACCAATCCACCTTTGATTTGCCAACTTTGCTGAAGGATAAACATTTCTGCTCTGGGCAAAGGGAGTATAATATTATTGACTTCTTTTCTAACTGCCCATCAAAATAAGTTTTAAGGTTATTTAGAAATGTCGCTCTCCACTCCTTTCTAGGCCAGGTTGTTCTCTGTTCTTACAGTGCCAAATAAACGGCCACACAGAAGGTTTTCTATTTGACAGGATTCACCTCAATGATCTTTCAGATTAAGGTGAGTATATTGATTAGAGCTGGTTTGGGATAAAAATTGCCCTTCCATAGAAAGATTTTCTAGGCTATTCAGCCAACAAGAAAGCATACAGAACAAGGCGACATGGTATTTTCATCAGTAATTGGCTTGGCTGTTGCAGAGAAGGAAGGTCTTCTAACTGACCTCCAGGAGGTCCGTGATGTCTCAGACCAAGCGACGCATCCTGGTTGAAACCTCTGCCTTTCCCCAGAGATAAAGTTTCCCGTACACATCTAAATTGACTAGCAGGATCTTTTAGCCCTAGATTCACCATTTCTGTTGTTTCAGAAGGCATGACCCAGAGTCACTTGCTGTTAAACTCCATTAAAGCAGAGCTCTGCCCTGTTAAAGATTAATTGTGCTTTGAGTCTGATGCAAACCCAAGAACAAAAGTTATAGTTTTGTTAAATGACTCTGGCTACTAAAGTGAATAGTTATAAAATTCATTAGGGTGATTATGACCTATTAAAATGACATTAACTTTTTAAAGTGCCAGGGCTTGCCACTGTAATGTCTGATAGATTAAGCCAACGGCTCATTCATTGCTCTTTATGCATCACCAATAGATTTTTACAAAACAATTTATATCTAATCTGCAATTAGTGAACTCTATAATGGAGGCATTATCAATATTGCCAATAGGCACAGCTATACTCCTATTTCACCTACCTGTCTTAAAAGATCCTGTATTCCTTTTACCTTTTAACTTGCAGCTGAAGATCTGGGGTGTCAGTCTGGGTTATGAGGAAGGTTGCTTTGCAAGTTGACTTGGCAAATCAAGAGTTCAAAGCTTAAGACCTGGTACGGGATAGGCTCAAAATCAGAAAACTCTACACTGTATTCATATATTTACTTCATGGTCCAGTGATAATATTGTATTCAGGAGCAAACATGCGTATTACTGGTGAGAATTTTTTGAAAAGCTTGTGATTATTAGAAAGATGCATTTAGCTCTATTTACAGTAGAGTCTCATAAGTTACCAGAGGTTCCTTATACAACTTGCAAATTACCACAAAGACCCTCTCTTTCCTCCACAGACACAGTCACAACACATCATTGACTCTTCTTTAGATTCAGGACTGGACTTTCTAATAAAAGGAGCCTCAAAGTCATCTTCTGGCCAGGTATTAATCAGCTTATGCTAGGAGACACCTGACTGTTTTACAAGTATTACTGTTGCTCTTAAATTTAAACACAAATAATAAAATGTCTTTCAATATTTAAAAATGATATGAACAGAATTGTTGAAGTGTTTAAGTACCACACCTAGTTGAATCACAGCCATCAGTAGAAGCACTCATTTATTTTTCATCAGTTATTTTTAACTATAAATTACCAATGTGATAAGCAACACAGTTCAATGGAAATGGTCATTTCAAATGTTCCCCCTACTAAGCACAGTTTAGAATGTCTGAAATGTAATTTCTAAAAAGAAAGTTCTGATGTTCTGTCTTTTTTTAACCTTTAAATTTTATTTTGCTGGTAAAAAAAAGTTAAACATGAAATGAAATTCTGTGAAATGATAAGTATTGAATTATAAGATTACCTCAATTCAAAACTTCTGTTTTTCATATATTAGATAGCAACATGGTTTTTTGCCTAGGTATTTGTAGGACTCTTATTTGTATTTTAGTTAAGTATTTTTCATAGGTCAAAAAGATATTTCCAAAGTCCTTTTTGATCACCTTCAAGAGGTGACTTCGAGGGGTGCCATGTCCTTTTTAGAACCATGGATTTGACAGAATTTTTCAGTGAAGACAAAGTTAATTTCCTCTGAAAGCAAACAAGAAATGCTGATCAACTTAAAAACTGACTTGTTCATCTTCAGGAAACTATGCTGTTATTTGTAGACTTCTGCAATTTCATGAAATTGCAGTCATATTTTAAAATCTATCTACTACCTATCTATTACACTTCTTTTTCTTTTTTTTTCTGAAAGTTTAAGGCCCGCACTACCCCATTTGATTAAAACCAAAGCAAAGCACATTTTATTTGTTTTTTTCTAAAAACTGGTATAATTTTTGTAAGAACTATATTCCACAACTCAATGATCAAAAATAATTTATGGTGAATGCATTCATTATTTTAGATCTTATCTGCTTATTTTTAAACTGAAGTAAAATAAGGTGTTTGAAACCAAAATAAAATCTCTGATTTATGGTCTCTGTCAGATTTAACTACAGCAACTGAAAAGGTCACCTTCTAAGGTGTCTGCCAAGCCATTCCAACTGTGCTTGCCACCTCAGAACAGTAAATGTGTAGAGACCAGGTGTAGGGATTAAAATTTGCAAACTGGGAAAAATCAGAAATGTTCTGATTTCTGTTTGCATTATTTTTTGGTAAAAAAGACAACCAAAAATGCAAGAGTTTTCATTTTATTTCCTTTCATTTTGTTTAATTTCATTGTTCTTCATCTTCCTCTTCTTCATTTTATTCCCTTCTTCTTAAAAGAAATCTCAGATACCATTAAGAAACAGATTTAGCTGGTAGAAAAATTCAGAATATTCATTCTGGCAAATTGCACCATTTCTCTGCTGTTCAGCTACGTTAGCTGCTGTTAGATTTCATTGTCCCACATTAGATCCTGCTACAGAATTACAGAAATATGTTAAATATATTGAAAGAACCAATTACTGTTTCAATTTTTGCATAGCTTCTTTTATTGATCTTTCTTGGTTTTAATATGATAGGATCAGGAGCTAACTCTTTTCTGAGTTAACTGAATGGGTTTCGAGATTAACTGGCAATCTGATAAGGACTTTATGGGTGAAAGGACCAATTGTACTTCTGCATATATATTGGAATCAGGAAGCAAGTTACAAAGCTGTTAGCCTGGTTCAAGATGCCTAGTGGGATCTTCTTCTGAGTAACAGTTTTAAATAAATTTAGAAAAAAAGGTTAGGGAAAAAATAAACATAAGTGTTAGCATATGTAACCAGAGTATTAAAAATCAAAAGACTATTTAAAAATAATGAATGAAAAAAATCTGGAATAATATCAATTTGAGGGTAAAATATTTTTGAATAAAATGTTTTCTCAGTGAAAAAATGTTTTAATCATTGTTTAGGTTCTTTCCTTTTATATTTTAAAAGTGAAGCTAGATACCCCAGGATCTATTTACTTCCTTTTGTTCTAATACCCAAAGCAAAAAACACAACCAACCAACAAAAAAAAAATTTTCTTGGAAAAATGATGTTACTTTAAAAAACCCAAACCCAAAATAAAACAAGCAAACAAAAAGATAAAAGCTCTGAAGCATCCAGAGCATGAAGATGCTTATATCTTGGCCTGTACCTGCAATTCTTACATTTGACAATACCTAGGCAGTTTTAATTCCTGTCACATTTTCTGTCACAGTTAAGACTTCGAGTCGTGCATTAAGGATGCTCTGAATAATGTCATTTCTGCAGCAGGAAAGAAGAAGCCTTGTGCCAATCGCATTGCCTGGAATATCTGAGGGATGCAGGTGTCAAGGTATTACACCTGAGGGTGTCCTCGCCAATTCTGCTGTGCTCTATCCCGATTTCCTGATCCAGGAAGAAACCTTTATGGTGCCCACTGCTTTTTTCTAAACATGCATAGAGGGACTCGACAAGCCAGCAAATACAATATATCCTGTCGCACGGGAATTTTCTCCCTGACAAGGTGGCACCATGTTTTCATAAAGAGAAGGATTAAAGAAAAAAAAAAAGTGATTTATACTGTTGAAAGCAATAGAACATTCTAATCAGGGAACTCAAAAATCCCATTTTTACTTAGTATATCTTGAATCTTAGTATCTGATATGTGGTGAGCAGAAACAGAAGAAGAATATGCTATAACCAGATCAACTATTTCTCAACTGAGGCAACAGCTCTTTATGCAAAAATCTGAGTATATAACGTGGGTTTGAATTTCAAACTTGCTTAGGTGTGCAGGGCTTTTTTGCTTTTTTTCTCCTTATCTTATACTGAAGATAATGTAGTTTGCTTTTCTGAGGATTCAGACCTCAGAAAAAGGACTCATTCCAATATATATTTTTATCAGAATTATTATAATAATTATTCGTTATGCTGGGAAAATAGATGAATAAATAAGTTAGGCTCACGTCTTCTTAAATAATCTTATTTATCTGTTTTTTCCGTTTATTAGTTCTTACAAATTAGCATAGAGAATTTTTAAATCTTAAATGCTTAGGTATAGTTCAATAAAACCCTGTTTGTCATGCTGAGTTTTTTTTTTAAAAAATTGTAATTATTTTCTTCTTTGTTTCAGTTCCTCTTCAGCATTCTGTAGGTGTGAGATAGGCACTGTTGGCTGGTTTAGTTTTTTTTTCCATTTGAACTTCTACATTTCTCCTTCAAAATTTATTTCTGTTTGCTGCCTCGAATATTTAAGAGGAGGTTGGCATTTTTCATTCCTAAAGCATACGTCTGGCTGGTTCAGAGACAAATCCCTGATGGGGAATAGGTTGCATAATGTACATGGCCATTTTGAGCAGACTGGACTGTAGCACGAGGCAGGAAAGAGTAGATGTTTTGTAGAGACATGCTGAAACTAGTGTTGGAAAAGATAGACTCGTGCAATAGTATGGGCCCTCCTGATAACGCATTCAAGGGTTGTTACATTAATCTTTCTCTCATTAGTTCATTCTCTGTGGTTTGACACTTACAACTTAAGGACTCATGAGTTAAACAGGCAAAAGCAATGGTGGAGTCCTGCCACATACAGTTCTTTCCCTCTGCATGAAGCAATTAGGAAACACTAATGAGCATCCCATGAGAATCCTCTAAAGAGCTTCACTGCTGAGTGTCATATGAACAGCAGCAAGAACAGTGGGAAATAATGCGTGGCAATGTTTATAAACTTGATCATCCCTTGTTGCCAGTTTAACGTATAGCTGCCATGTAGTAAGTGCTTCCAGCACTTCCAGCAGTAATCTGGATAAAAAAGGAAAGCTTGAACAAACTATTAATCCTCACCCTACTTTCAGTAGTAACAATAAAGCAACGGGTATTGCAATCAGGGATTTAGACTGTAATCTGTTCATTTTTTTACACATTAGTAAAATTAAGGCTGAAATTCAAGTATTGTAACCTGAGAGGTTTGAAAAACTGAAGTTGATAGACAGTTGGTTGAGGTTAGGGCAGAGTGCAATCAGTGGGTAATGGAAGAAAAGGAACGATGGAGCTTAATTACACTGCCTGACTTCAGACTTCTAGTTTGAGTCCTAAGAGAAGAACCTCTCAGGGGTGATTCAGAGCTTATTTTTCTACACTGGCTGCATTAAAACCTTAGCATCCAAGCTTAGATACAAAACAGCTTGCATAAAAGAGGAATACGCGCTGCCTTTATGCTATTCTGTCCCCATCATAAAATAACTAGTGATTGAAATAACCGTAAATTTTTTTTCTTCTATCATATATATGTTTAAGGTGCAATTATGCCTTTTTTTTTTTTTCAACTGATGGACACTATAGACGAAAAGATATTTGCATTTCTGCAAAAAAGGTTTCTTTGAGGTATTGTATATGCATAGTTAAAAAATATGCTTTGCGTCTCTATGCATAAATCTAGATGTTTATATTGAATAGCACTCTCTCACCACAAAACACTGAAGCATCACTAGCATGGGGATAACGTGTATTGCAATATATTTTTAAGGCAAATTTTACTCACCTGACATTTTTTAAAAGCTAACATTGCGTTGGTTAAGGAATATATGAAATAATAAGCAATAGCTTGTGACTGTGATTCATGCAGTGAAGAAGACCTACAAAATCTGAAAAAAATCTTCATAAGCACCTAGGAACAAGGAGCAACAGCTAGTGAAGAGTTATCATGAAGAAAGCATGTCAAACCAACTTTTTTTTATTTCTTTCTATAAAGTGGTTTGTGGATTGAGCAGCAGCTGGAAATGTCATATTTTGACTTTGGTAAGAATTCTGTCACAGGCTTAGAGGTTATTTTCCTAAATAAGCCTGAGAAATCTGGATGAGACGAAACTACCACAGAGTAGGTGCAGAGACAATTAGAAAGCTGTACTCAGGGATCATTTGTCAGTGGTTCATAGTCATAACCAGAAGGAAGTGCTGGGCAGGATCCCACAGGCGTCTGCCTTCGTTTTGGAGCTATCCAATACTTTTGTTAACGACTCAGATGATGGAATGGAAAGTGTACTTATTAAATCTGCAGGTGACAACAAGCTTCAAGAAGCTCAAGAACAAGACTGGAATTCAAAATTATGCTGAGGCACAGGAGATACGGTTGGAAAAAATATGATGAAATTCATTAGGGACTCATGCAAAGTGTAAGACTTCACAAGCATAATCAGCTGTAAAAATTCAGAATGGGGACCAGCTGCTTGAGCAGCCGTTATAGAGAAAAGTATTTAGAAGTTACAGTAGGTCACAAGTGAACACTGTTGTCCCCCTCCAACCCCCTCCCTCCACCCTCTCTGTAAAACCAGCAGTATAACCTTCAAAACCACATGCTCTTATCCTTCCAATTTGGACAAAAACCAGAGGACAGGAGTGAAAGTGATCACGTATCTGAAAGGTGTGATATTTTAGGAAAGATGGGAAAAAATGAAACTATTCATCCCAAAGACAAAAAGACTGGAAGCACACCTTGTAAGTCTTCAACTAGGTAATGTAAGGCTGAAAAAAAGAAATAAATATCCATGGAGGACAGGACAAAAAATACCAACCTAAATTTTATTAAAATTGAGGTTAGATTTCAGGACAAAACGTCTAGAAAGAGAGGAATGGGTTTCACAGAGTCATAGAAATAGTGATTTGAAAGGATGTCTGCAGGTCGTTTAGTCTAACCTTTGGCTTAATGATGGACTATTGCTACCATTAACTTTCCTGGAGAAGGTATGGAGTTTTAGAGGAGAAAGAAAACACAAAGATGTACTTAGGCAAGGAAGATACATCTCAGTATTTCAGTAAAAAGTGTGTAATAAACTGGAAGGTTAGCAATGAAACATATGAGATCAGCAGGCAGTTGTGGGCAGAATCAATGCCATAATGAACTCTCTAATGAAGGGGGACATTTGAACAGTTAATCATTCATGCAAAGGTTAGGGGCTTCCATGGGCATAAAGTCCATGAAAAAAAACATTGATGAACTCTACATACTGAGGTAAAAATGAGTATACTTGGAATTCAAAGGTCCAAGGAAAGGCCACAGGTATAACTGGACTGGAGAATGTAATTTATAAGACTTTTATTTTTAATACAAAAAAGAAAAGAAATAGTCAGGAGTAAAATCAGTCGCAAGTTCTATGAGCGGAGACGATGGAAATACCATACATCTCTCAGGGTTTATCTGGATGTGTTCTCTGGGTTTCCTACCTCTGAATAGCTGAAGTTGGAAGGTGCAGCTGAAAACTGTATAGTCCAAGCTCCTGCTCCAAGTAGAGTCAGTGGGAACAGGTTGTTCAGGGCCGCATTCCATTGGGTTTTGAATACTCCAAGGACAGAGACTCCATAAGCTCTCTGGGCAACCTGTGCCAGTGTTTGACCATCCTCACAAAAATATGAATCCTCCCTTGGGATTTCAGTCAAGGTCTCTGATGTACCAGTAGAGCTGCTCCTGTGGATGCCAGGGACCATGCCCCATTGCACACCACCGTCATTGCTGAGTACACAGAGTGACCACATCAGCCTTTCTGGTCTTTTCTGTGCCCCTTTTCTACCAGCTGCTGCATCTGGGAGCTGTACTCTAAGGTCAGCAGCTACACAGCCCTCTTCCTAGCACATCTTGAAAAAGTGTTTGGCACACACTAACCAAAAATAAGCCATGGAAAAAAACTCCCAGGAGTCCTCTCACAGCCCCAGAAGTTCTCAGGAGATATCAAAGCAAAGCACAGAAGTTGCCACACAAACTGTTGTGTCTGCCAGCTGCCCTTCCTAGCTGCTGGGAAAGGGAAATGTTAAATTTCACAGTAAATGTTAATTTTAAGAACTTACTTTTAAAGGAGCCTACTTTAGGATCTAAAAGTCATATTTAACTTGTATTTTTTTAGTTTTGTAGCTGCTGCTGTTTTTCATTTGGAAGTCTTGATAACCTGGCACCTTCAACAGGTTGGGGAACCTGCTTACTGCTTGGTCACTTTCAGGTGTTTGGTAAGATCATAGTCTTGTTGGTTTGAGTAAAGTCCAGAACCAGCTCTTTCACCACAGGAAAACAAAAACTATTGTGTGAGAAAAAGTGGTTTTAACAACTACCACAACCTATTGCTACAAGCTGTTATGTTAGATCCCATTCATGTTAAATCATCTGTATACATGACTATTGTCTGCTCACAATACCATTCCTATGAAAGGAGATCACACTTGGACATTTTGCCTCAGAGTCAAAAAGAAGCGAATATTCTCTTTTTTATCCTGTAACAGTTTCTACATGCAATACTATTGTTGGAGGGGTAAATTAGGTCTCTAGGGGGTCCTAATCACTAGGCTACAGACTTATGCTCCCTCTTGTGCTCTGCCAGGTTTCATGAATCTCAAATTATTTTGCTATCTAGTAGATTACGTTCCTCAGGGGGGAGTAAAGAATGACAAATAGGCACAAATTCCCTCATTCTCCCACTCTGTTCCGCATCTAGACAGTTAAAGTAGCTTACTCAGAAAATGGGAGAAGTAGGACTTAATCTCTATGGGTAGAGGTGGGTATCGACCTGCACTCTCCCACCTCATGGAAGAGTCATTATGGAAAAAAAGCTCAAGACAGAGAGAAAAAATTGATGATATCCCAAACTTTTGCCTTGTGTGAGGCTTTCTGTGGGAATCTTTAATGGACCGTGGTCCTCCAGGAAGGATCCTGATGAAGCAGAATGAGCTGGTTATCAGGTATCACAGCCCTACCAGGACAGAAATACTCTGTGGCATTGAAGAGGACTTTGAAGCAGCTAGAGGATTTTTGGGTAAACGAGTAAATAAATTTCCTATGGCATTTAGATGCCTCAAGAACCAGAGTGAAACCTCTCAAGTTTGTTTATTTTGAATCTGACAATTGTCACATTTGGTGACAATTATAGTTTTTGTGCTGAGGAGAGAGAATAACCATCCCTTATTCATCTTCCCCAGACCACATCTGACTTTGCAGACCTACAATGCTCCCACAGTACCTATCCACTGGTCACCAAAGCCAGGCACAGCTTTGTGTGTGAGCACTGCACAGACACAGAGGCCCAGATTCATTTCACTGAAATCCTGTTACCTGACAAGACTAAATTATCACTCTAACTACTGTACTCTTTCTCTGTAGTTAATGCAGTGAACGAGGCTTTGCAGAAGTCAGTTTAGACTTCCTGCAGTCTGAATGACTTTCTGAGATGTCATCATCCTCTTTCTGATGACACGATGGATCTCGGCCAGAGAAGCAGAGAAGTTTGGCCTTGTATGTTCTGGATGTATGTGGTGGGCACCAGCATTCAGTACCTACCACACTGTTCATCATATCACGTTCAAAGGCTTGGGAAGTTATAAAGATTGTTAAAGGGTTTGTTGTTTCATTCAGTGCTGAGAATGATTCTTTCTAAGACCAAACATATGTGAAACCCTACCTGATTAATTTGAAGAGGCAACTAATTTGTCTACTAATCGAACCCAATATCCTGCTATTTTGGTGTATGTAGTTTAACTTTGCTTGAAAGAAAGCAAACGTTTCCACTGATTTTGTCCACTTCTTCATCTCTAGAGACTTTCAATTCTTTTTAGGTCATAACTCACAATGTAGTTATATCAACCTGTCCTTCAATCCTTCAATTAACAAAATTTATTCTAATAGGCAATTTTCCTTTTTTATTTTTTTTTTTTTCGTATAGTGGATTATTTTATAGCTATTGGTAATTGTAAAAAAGAAAAAAAAAAAACCAGCAACAAACCCCAACGTATAATAACTGGTAAAAGGATACATTCTTATGACTGCTATTAAGAACAATAACTGCAATCCTTGGCAAGACATTTCTTTAGAAGCCAGTATATTTTCTTCGGAGGGTTGGAGAGAAACCTGCAACTCAAGCTGTGACTTGCAAATCCAACACAGGGGAAAAATGACTTCACAAACTGAACTGCAGTAATTTGAACAGGCAACACAAAAGAAATCCAAGATAAAATTTTCACAGTAATGATTGTTATGCTACATTACCTATTGTACCAAAACAAAAATTGAAGTGGCTTTCACAAAGTAAAATCACTATGCCCGTATTATGTGTATTATGTCACTACATTTTTTTTCCTTCTTGTGGATTTAAAAAAAAAGAATATGGAATTAAAGCTTTTCAATTTTCTTTTATGGCTGAATTTGATTGAAGAATCTTAATGTTAAATTAGCATTAAAAATTAACTCTTTAAGAAGGGAGGACTCTCCTCTTGTTCTGTGCAGGCACAGCAGCTACAGTGGTGGTGACATGGTCCACAATCCAGATTCTGAACCACTAATGAAGCATATAAAGTAAAAGATAAATGCCAAGCCATTCCTTCAGGATTTTCCAACCGAACTGCTCTTCGAACACATGGTAATCAATTTCCATGTGATGTATACATTCATTGCCCACTCTAATGTTGAATTCTCATATATTTAGCAGCAAATCTTTTTGAAAGGCTTTGAAGCAGAAGATGCAATTTGTCAGTGAATATAGATAACATGATGCGATTGATTCCTGTAGGAGATGTGAGTTTACGGCTGAAACTGAAGTCTAGACAACAGCTACATCACTGGCATTTTAGAAATATTGTATTACAGCCTCAGCTGGCATACAATGGTATGCACAGAGGAGCTCGAGTGATTTACACCTGCAGAAAATCTGGCTAGGTTTAAAGATTTGTTTATGAAGGTAAAAAACAAGTAAAAACCAAAAATCACTTTTCTGTCTGTTTTGCTTTTTTTTTTCTTCTTTACTGATTTTTTGTGATCTGTCAAAAGCCAAGGAAGAAAAGTGAGAGCAAACTGCTGTGACTGAAACAAAGCCTGGGATAGCAAACAATTACTCGAAAACAGCATAAGCAAATTAAAATGGAAAGGAAATTCCACAGACTGCTACTGTGCTGCATTCTTTGGAGAATCAACTTGCGATGGATTAGCGCAAATGCGCCTTGATCCATCATCATGTTCTCCAGTTCAGCAAGCGCAAACTGATACTTTGGAATGGAGGTAGCGTGAAGTAAATGCTGTAATTTGTGACTGTGTGACAGCAAATGAAACTCGGCAAGTGGGCCAAGCTATCTGAAGCAAAACAATAATAGCTTGGTGAGCATATTAGGCAACCCCGGAGGAGAGGAGATGAAAGATTCAGGCAATAAGGAGAATGTATGTATTTTAGATGTTAGGCAACCCTATTCTCAAGGCATTACAAGCAACAAGAACATCTGAAAAGTGCATCTGGGTTGAGCAAAAACAGTTTCACCCCTGGTAAACACATTTCCCAATAATACCTTGGCAAGGAGAAAAAATAAAAAGAAAAATAAAAAAAGGATTATCACCCTGGCTAGTAGATTCTTTTCAGATGGCATCTGGCTAGAGGGAAATTGCATTATGAGGCCTTTGTCTAGTTCTTATGATTTATGGGTTCAGTTTCATCAGATCTAGGATGTGGTGTTTGTTGGTTACTACACATTCTGAGAATTTACGTTGCATGGCTAAACATCATGTCTGTATATCTTTTCTCAGTAATCTCTGATAATACCCAAATGGGCTTTTTATTTTAAACATCTGGACAGCCGTATGGTTCGTGAGAATTAAGGTGCTAAGTGAAGAAAACAGCACAACCATAAAACCTTTCGAATAAACAAAGCTTTCTTTGGAACATTAACTTCTTTACAGAGAAATCTTCTCTGTTCCTAAAAATGCACTTAGTACTTTATGTCTTAATCTCAAGGTAACACTTTTCTCTTACAAATAATCTCAAGGCATTTAATGGTACCATTACTGTAGAAAACTATGAGATATTTGCATAAAAGGCATATCACCAAGAGATATACAAAAAAGCTCATTTTTTTTTTCCTTCCAACTTTTGTCTTTGTTTCATACTAAAAGCAGGAAAATACTGTTCAGCAGGGTGTTTTCTTCTACTCAGTAATAACACTGTCAGCATTGTCATAAAAATAGCTAAAGGTGTAATTTAGGGAAATTTGTCTGCATACTAATAATTGAGTTTCTATTTGTTGACATTGAAATCCAAAAGAGAGGGAGAGAGAATGCAATTTATTCCATTCTTTGGTGGAGTCTGCCTTTATGTCTACATCAGTGCATGTCTGCGTGTGTATAGCTCAAAATCATATGTAAAACTATTCTCCCATATGTAAATAATAAGAATCTGCTGAGAATCACTACTTACAAATCATATAAGGAAATAAAAGTCATTGCATATTACTCAGTTGTCAATATACTTCTTTATATATTTCATAAATATAATTATTTATATATATAAATATATGAGAAAACCTCTTTCAGTAATATGAGAAATCAAAATTTGTAGAACTGGATATTCTGGTAGCCTTCCTTTTTTTTGGCAATGCACTTTTTTCAAGAATGATTCTATTTCTATTATAAAATAATGTTGTTTGATTTTACAAAGGAATTAATTCCAACCTTAATTGAAGCTTGAGTGTCACAAGCTATATTCCTGTATTGAGTCGTTTTCATTCATTCAGGTCTACTAAATGCAGTGGAAAAGGATGGAGAAGTAAAGCTTGTTTGGATAACCATGGTTTTCAGGACTAGACTCTCATTGGAAAAAGGTTACCTAGGTCGTACTTGACCTATATTGCACTATGTGCTGTGAGGGGTCTTCCTCTGCATTTCTTTAGAGGCAATTAGAAAATTCTTGTGCAGATGTAGAAATTTTTTCCTGATTATTCATCTTTTGCATTCTCAATACCGACGGTTTGGTTATACAGCTGTACCTATGGTGAATAATGAGATTAGATATACGTAAGGGATTTCTGCAAGAGTCAGTGTTTAGAGTTCCTTAGTTCATTATGTATTTGCAACTCTAGATATAGTTGCATTTGGAAGATCTTCTTAAACCAGGTTCTCCAGTTATTAGTTGGATTTTATTTTGTTTTTAGCAAGAATCATTTTGGAAATTTTAAGGCATCAGTTTGCTGGAGGATAAACTAGATGGTCTTGGAAAGACTGACCTAGTGTGATTCTGAAAAACAGTGATTTTCACAGATTTTGATCAGTACTGAGCCATAGCTTAGAAATTGAAGAAAATGTAGTGGCAAATCCTGGTTTCCATGTGTACCATTGAACTTGTCTGTATATTACTGCTGATACCTTTGAAGTGATGTCATGCTACTAACTAACATTATTCTTGTGAACATGCCAGTGACAGTACAGTGGAGGGCCACTGAGATGATCAGGGGCCTACAGCACATAGCATATAAAGACAGGCTGAAGGAAATGGAATTATTCAGCCTAGAGAAGAGAAGGGTAAAGGTAGCTGTCAAGGCTGCCATCATTACATAAAAGAGGCTTTTAAAGAAGACAGATCCAAGCTCATCTTTGAGGTATTAGAGAGGATTAGAGACAGCAGTCAAAACCTTCAAGAAAGGAAATTCTGATTGCAAATTTACCCCCAGGAGAATGATGAATTATGGGAAAGGTTTACCTCGAGAGGCTGTGGTATCTCCAGAGATATTTTGGAACCAGACTGGAAAAGATTGTCTGCAACCTGACTTAATTTTGGAGTTAGCCTTGCTTTGATGGAAGAGTTGGTCTGGAGACCTCCAGAGGTTCCTTTAAACTTACGTTTTATTATTTTTTGCTTAACTGAAAAACACAAGCACAGAGTCTGGTCACTCCAGGATCCTTTTACAGTCAAAGGAAAGAAAACCATTCTGGAGCAATCACAGAATCATAGAAATGAATTGTTTTAGTTGGAAAAGACCTTTAGACGTTAACCTAACACTGCCAAGTTATCACTAGATCATGTTCCTCAGCATCACATCTAGACATCTTTTAAATACCTCCAGGGATGGCGACTCAACCACTTCCCTGGGCAGTCTGTTCCAATGCTTGACAAACCTTTCAGTAAAGAAATTTTTCCTAATATCCAACTTAAACCTCTCTTGACACAATTTGAGGCCATTTCCTCTTCAGTCCTTCACTGGTTACAGAAGCAGCCGAAGTCATCTTATGTTCTAACTCAGGTTCTTTTACTAGGTATTCAAAGCTCTGTCAAAACAAGATGCCACTCTGCTGGTCTGGACAAATATTCCTTATAAGGCTTAGAGGGAACCTTGGTTAATGACTCAATCCCAATTAAGGAGGGCATGTTTTGCCACCCTGCTCATCTTCTGTGCGGCTCTTTTGCTTTGTTGCCCAGCTGCTGAGAAGAGAGGGAAAGGTGTGACTAGATGGAGGAGAAGAAAACAAAGCAGCCAGATGCCCAGTGCCAGCAGTGCACTGTACTGACATGCAGCCTGTGACCCAATTCAAGCCCTGCTGGTAATGAAGCAAATGCAAAGTAGCATTAGCAAGCAGCCCAAACCCAATCCATAAGGCTCTTTTATTCTCAAGCTCACATGCTGTGTTTGCCTTTACCAATTCCAAAGGACTATTTGTCCAGAGATTAAAAACTGTTCTAATGTATAGGGATTGACTGACGATAAGTTTCTCTGTATTTGAGGTTTTGAGACTGTCTCATTCCAATAATTTATTAGTGAAAAGGGGAGGAAAATGAAGTCTGGATCACTGATATGTACATAGGTAATATACATTTTTATGAGAAAGAAAGAGGGAGAGGCTGTTCAAACTTTAATTTTACTCAGCTTCTTACAGCAATCCAAATCTCCAACATGAAGACAGTTCATCCTTTTGTGAAAAGCTGGTGCTGAAAACTTCCATCTAGGTTGCAAGAGCTAAGTATTTGCTAAGTGGTGCCAAGGAAAGCAAGACACTGCATGTCTACGTACACATTTTCAAGCCTGGCCTTTAAATCCTGACTATAGCCTTTTGCGTTTTCCCCAGAGAAGTGGTTAAGGCCATAACAAGCAAGAGAAGTCTGGAGGCTTTTTCCTGTGTTTTCTGCCATGCATTAAAGGTTTGTGCTGCCCTCCATACGTGCTCATAAGAAATGGGCTGTCTGAGCACAGCGGCTCTTTCACTTCAAATAGCCCCACAATCGGCTAAACTGATGGACTTTGATGAGGTTTACCTCACTGGCTGATCCACAGCCTGAGGTGGAGTAGGGGGGGAAGCACGGGGTTGCTTCTCTGGAGAGCAAAGTGGAAATTAAAGGAGGCTGTACAGTATGAACTGCAGAAGTCCTTACAATACCAGATGAATGATGTCAGAGAGGGGTAGACACACTCTGAAGAGCTCCCAAGGCAAAGACAAATGACAAACTGGGGGTGTCAGGAGGGGGGGAAAGAGGTTTGGGAAAGGGCAGAAGGGAGCCCAGGCAGAGGAGGAGGAAGGAATGGGATCATTTCTGTGGCTTCTAGTGCACATGAGGGACCCCTTTTAACATGACCCTGCTGCTGACCAACCTCTTGGCTGTTGCCTGCAAATGCTGTCAGACCTTGACTATTTCAGAGGGAAAGACAGTGAAAACACGGTCCCAAACGCCCAGCTTTTGCACCCAGAAAATGAGCACATATTGTTAATGAGGATGACGAGCATTTGCCTTGTCAGAATTTGTCTCCTTTGCTTTTCTTCTACTTTCTGTTGCAAAGGGAAAACGTAAACAAAATCTGGAGCGGGGGTGGAACTCTCCTGTTTATTTTTGAGGGAGTTTATTTTGTTTAGTTCAGTTTTGGTTTGGGTTTTTTGTTTGGTTTTGGTGCATGTTTTTTCTCCCGAGGGGGTATTTTGATAAGTGTTCAATGTGAAATTTGTAATGTTTGTTGAAGTCTAGCACAGAACTGCCTCTATTTATCAAAGTAGTGTCTTCTGTGGCACAAATCTGATATGACAGTAAGACCACACCCTTTCCCTTTCAGGGTTTGGATTTTACTTATAATAGCATGGTAACAGCAGTGTTATACCAAGAACCTCTGGTCTCAGAAACAGAAAATTGTTGTTGAGGTAGAACTAGAGAGAAGAAACCGGTGCAGGTTTATCTCTGCTCCACCTCAAGTGTCATCACAGCAGACAAGGCAGCTACAACCTTATTGTCATTTTTATAAAAGAGGAAAGAAAGGACAAGAGAATTATCCCTCTGTTTTCCTCTTCTATAGCCCTTGTACCTTAATAAATTAGCTGCTACTCATTTTGAATGGCTCCAGTTCTCTCTGTTGTTTATACTTGTGATGTTGATAGCTCCAGGGAGTATTTTAGTAATTAGATAGGCACGTTGTAGCTTTTCACTTTCTTTGTGGTGTGGGTTTTTTGGGTCACATACGCTCTGGAGATTCCTGTCAGTGTCTGAAGAATATTTTCTGACTGCTTTTTAATGATTTTACAACACTGATTTAATAAGGAACATGATGAAATTGGTAACACTACTGTATACTTAGTCACCATTCACACGCAAAGCAGACACTTCATCTAATAGGAGGAAATGGGTATATGCAGACAAGGGGTATGAGGAGGGAAGGAGTTTATCAGACTTAAAGTCTTCCTTGATCTGTGAAGTTAATTTGCACAGACCCACAGAACCACAGAATAGCTGAAGTCGGAAACAGCATTTGGAGGTCACCAGGTCGAACACCCCTACTGAAGCACGGCCACCTAGAGTCAGATGCCCAGCACTGTTTCCAGACAACCTTTTAATATTTCCAAAGAAGATGATTCTGCAACCCCTCTGAGCAACCTGCACCAGTTCTCAGGTTACCCTCTCAGTAAAAAGACTTTCCTGATGTTCAGAGGAAACCTCCCGTGTTTCAGTTTGCACCCGTTGCTGCTCATCCTGTTGCTGGGTACCAGTGAAAAGAGCCCAGCTCTGTTCTTTTTGCACCTCCCCCTTCAGGTATTTATGCACATGCACAACATCCTTCCTGGGTCAAGTCTTCTTCAGGCTAAACAGTCTCAGCTCTCTCAGCCTTTCCTCACGTGTCAGGTGCTCCAGTCCCCTAATCATCATTTGATGATTCTTCACTGGGCTCTCTCCACCATGTCTATATCTCTCTTGTACTAAGGAGCCCAGAACTGGGCACAGTACTCCTCACCAGCACTGAATAAAAGGCCACACTGCTCCTAATACAGCCCAGGATAAAATTCATCTTTGCAGCAAGGGCACACCGCTGGGTCATGTTTAACCTGGTGTCCACCACGACCCCCAGGTTCTTCTCTGCCAAGATGCTTTCCAGCTGGGTGTAATGTGTTGTGTACACACAGAAGAAAGCTGGTCTCTGTTGAACAAATTACCAGTGACAAAGGCAACTAAAATGTCAGGTAAGATGTGATGGTTCTCATAAAAACAGTATGAGTTACTCTACAATAAGCTTAAGAGGGCATATGTACATCTAGGACAGGAATGAGCTTCTGAAAAAAGAAACACATTGTCTTTTTGTGATGGATTGCCTGATAGATACAAAACCCAGTTAAATTTCTCCATGACTCCACTTTCTGTGACAAGATGAAATGACTGAACCTGTAAGGTCTAAAGCTACACAATGAAAACCACACTTAGACAACTAAATACATTATCTGAAATTCAGAAAAGGCTGATTTCCTTCTGGACCCTTGGTGGTATATATAGTAGCTCAATTCAATAACTTAAACATAGATGTTCAGTGCTTTTAAAGATATTTTAAAGTGTCATATTTGCGGGTCACATGCAGATGTCTGGTACCCCAGGGTATCTCCAATTATACTAATAGGTTTAGATGACTAAACTTACTCTAAGTGTAAGCATTTAAATGCTTGGGGTTTAAAAATGTTCTCCACAAATATTCCCACTCAAAAGTGTTTGGTTTTGTGTTTTTTTAATTATTGTTTTTAATGGTTGAAAAGATACTATGTAGAAGTCTGGGTGTTACGAGCTAAAGGGTTAAAATATTTTTGGCTGTATATGTAACAGATTGGCTTTTCACTTTCCAAGATGCTGCAGAACGTGAGTTAGTCCCTTCAGATTGGGGTAAGAAAAGGAAAAAGCCCTATTGATCCCATGGTCTTTTGAAGTGCTCTGTAGGAAGGCTTTGCAGGGAGATGCCCTGGTGTCTTTGTCCCAGAGTTCCCTTTCCAGCTCCTGTGCTGTTGCTGCCTGTTGTCTCTTGCTCTCCATCCCAGAGGTAGCTGCATTAAATGGATGACTGAAGTGATTCCTTCACAGGCAAAGTTGACAATTGCCACGGGAATCCTCAGAAGAAAAAATACTATAAAGGGGGACGATATTTCAGTTTGAGATATTTAAAGAACAGACAAAATCACCACTGTTTTCAGGGAATGTTTTCTTTCAGCTCCTTTGCGTGACACGAGACATCATGCTTTGTCTGTCCTGCTGCAATACAGCGAGTGACATTGCTAATGCAAAGTGACTGGACTGAAGCAGACCAATGGGATGCAGCCAGCACAGTTGTGTTGATGGCTCCAAAGTCGCTCCTGGGACTGTCAAGCGGTTAAGCCGCAAATGGGCTGTTTGCTATGCTGTGCTCCTTGACATAGAATGTTCTTTGCATTGCCAGACAAAGAAGGGGGTGGGGATAACACTATTTGCCTTTTTACTGAGATTTCCTTCCTGCACAAAAGCATATGATTTAGGTCCTGGTTTTGTTTTGGTTCAAATTATTTTCCAAATAGCACCATGACTCAGGAAACACAATAAATGGTGGGAATAATGTACACCTCCAGAATGCTGTGCACAAGAACACATTATTTTGCATCCACCACATTAGCTCTACACTGGCCTTTGTTTTCCACCACATCATTCATGGTACAAGTTAATTACATACTTTCAATGTGCTGCTTTCTTTCTTACCACAGAAGATAATACAATTCTGAACTCATTTAAGCAAAGTAAGTGCTTTTCTGCCTATTATGTATTGTGCCAAACAGTAAATAATAGTAATTAATAAAAAGCACAGCAGAGTTCGGCAAAGTCACTTCTTGTTTTTATTAATAAAAAAAAGAAAGATTCTGTTGAGCACAGTGCAGGATGTTCCTTTGCTGTTCCCAAAATACCATACTGGTCATAGCCAACCACTTCCTGAGATGGGCAGACAGTGACAATGGAGACCTTAATTTGCTTTCCTCAGCATACCCTGGAATTAGCTTTTCTATGGCGTAACAGGTTCACTGCAAAGACGTTGCTGGTACTTTGGGAAGCAAAAAGAGCTGTTACCAGAAGACCTGTTACCAGAGGTTTTTCTCTTGTAAGAATGTGCCAACAAAGTTATTGTTGCTCTGATCTTCCCCTTCTGTCAATTTAGTCTGATTAACCAAATTGTAGTAGTCTTCAGGGCTTCCCCCTTTTACCATGGTGCTTATTCAAACACTTCTTCACCAGTTCCAGGCTCCACATACCAATGTGCTTTTGTCTGCATCCCAGAGATGACATATATCTTAGCACCTGGGCATTCTCAGACTGGGGTTTTCTGCCTTCTGGAACACATTATTGTCAATGAGGTTATTAACATCCAAAGGAACATATCAACCAAGATTTCTCCTGCACTGAAGGCTGGCTTGGTCAGCAATGTCTGCTTCCTCTCTGTGCCATCAAGGAAGGTGGGTTTGTTTTGCTTGCCTTTGTAAAGAAGAATTAGGTAGTAACCTAGGTACCTGAAGAGAGTGGTAACCACCAAATACCGCCTCAGTTAGAAAAGAGAGGAGGCTGCAATTCCAAAATCTCATTAAGAACTAGATGTTGCTAAGCCTTAAGACCTGAGAGGAGTCAAGAAGGGAGAGGGAGAAGAGAGGGAACTGTGAGTGGAGAAACTCATCACCCAGGTGTACTTCCTATATAATTACCCCTCCATTAGATGTACCTATTACAGATGTGTGAAGCACTGATGTAATGAAGTTCTTCGTCACCAATGCCAAACGACACGTTTCACTAACTTGTAGCTAAACTAAGTTATTTCATCTTACGTGAAATACAGAAGACAATATGGTCCACGCTTTGCTGGTAAGCTGCATCTTTCTTTTTCAGGGGAAGTTTCTGTCCTGCATTTGATATTCACAGAGGCTCAGACACCGCTTTTGCCACAGTTCACAACAGGCAGTTGATCCCAGAGGGCTTTATCTCTAATGCGCAGGTGTCTGTCACTTGTGTTAAGGAACCAGCCGACAGATAACAGCAACGGTATCTCAGGCTCTACAGATAAACAAGCCTGTTGGGACAGAGAAAGATGCATCTGCCCACAGAGTTATAACTCTATCTAATGTTGAGTTGTGAGTGCTTTGAGTATAAATTAAAGTTGTTATTATTATTAGCAGGTCATACAATAATTCTGAAATTAAAAAAAAAAGCTGAAATATTTTATAATAATATGTCTCTCTAATAAATGTAGACTTCTCCCAACACTTTGTGCTGGTAGCAATTAATTACTTAGTCATTACTGCTAATGTACTATACTTTGGGTTTTGTTTATAAATAAGTGCTTTGTAGTCTAGGAGAGTAATTGTTTCATCACTCATTTTCAGTCACAAAAGCCAAAGGTACCTTTTATACAAACAAATTGACTCCAGTCTGCTAACATTTAAATGGTCAAACTAGGCTTTAAAATTAGAAACATTGAGATGAATGACCAGGAATTTTCTCTTTGAGTAGTGCTAATTCTGTTTTTCTGTAGTCTGACTTCCACTAAGGAAATTAAACAGGTTAATGAGTAGCTGGAAGCTGTGTTTTGATTCTTAATGGAAGTTCTGTTTTTTGGGGAATGGGGGCAGGGAGAAGAAAGAAGACACTAGCACTAAATCCGTAAAAGTGCAAAATCCCTAAGTTTTACATGCTCAGAGATTTCTATTACTCATTAGAAACAAAGGACTGCTGTCTAAGGTTGGTTTGAAAAAGTATTTTATGTACATGTTCCATGTGATGTCAACACCTCACTAGGACCTAAGACCACTAGACATATCAATATGACTTTTATTATTGTACAGGTAGATACTGACCAAGTTCAATGAGTTAGGAAGCCTAGGGAAGCAGCATAGATTCAGTGATAATCAGGATTCATTCATTGTTTCAATATGTTTAGGTTTTTTTATCAGGGGGAGAGGGAGTAGTGGTTTTTTTTTAAATGGATTTGTGTCCTTTTCTTTTAGTTCTGTAACCTCCATATTGAATCTAAAAAAAACCCCAGTAGTCAGAGACATTATCACACCTAACAATGTTTAAAACTAATAGATGTTGTATAGCAAGCACATTGATATGCATCCTTTCAGAATGCATCTTTAATTAAGTGCTAGCATTGATCTAGACAAGGTAGTTTAAATCTGGATTATGTAAGTGAATTGCAGGACATGAATTGAGGCTGGATAGGGAGGATGCATAGTTTGTACTAGAAACACATAAGAAGAACGTTTCTGGCCATTTCAGAGAAGAGACAAGAACCAGAAATGAACAGTGGAGTGGAAACTGGAAGAAAAGGGTTATCTTGAACTCCCTTTTAGCCAATCTCAGGGAAAATGCTAAGAAAAATTGCACATACATAACTCTTCCTTTGCATGCATTAGCTTACTCCTTCTGCTATCTAGAGTACAGTGTATCTACTTTAAGTTTGTATAAAGAACTGCTCTCAAACTTTTTGTCTCTTTATGACAAATGCAATGTCTTCCGGAAAAAAAATATTATAAAGCGGAGTGCCCTCTTGGGAAGAAAAGAGCAGTTGAGCAAATCCTAGAGATTTAAGACACCATCTTTAGGTCTGAGTGAGAACACCACTTCTGTTTTCTGAGAAGGTATGCCAGAAATATTTTTTGTCCTAAGAAATAACTTCAGAGGACAAAGAATATTACTATTATCACTTTTAATAAGGCGTAGTAGTTAACACCATTCATTTGAGAGAAAATTTAAAACAATAAAACAAGTGTTGGCATTCAAATTTGGCATCTTGACAGCAAAGAAAGGCTTCTTCTCTTCACTTGGTATGTCATACTGTCTACTCTCACAGAAAGCATACTGGATCCCTGCTCTATGGTGTTCTTTGGTTACACCCCACGTTCGAGTTTTATTGTTTATTGCTTGTGTCGTGCTGGAGTGGAAGCATGCTATGCTTGAAGAAGAAGTTTCTCATGGAAGCAGTTCAAAGATCCACAGTGGCTTCAGTGGGCTCTGAGCAATGTTTATTTGTGTTGAGGCACCATTCCTGGAGGTGTTCAAATGACGGGGTGATGTGGTGCAGGGAGATATGGTTTAGTGATGGTGTTGCTTTTTGTTTGTTGTGTGGGTGTTTTGGGTTTTTTTTGTCAAAATTAGGTTGACGGTTGGACAAGATGATCTTTAAGGTCCCTTCCAGCCTAGAAGATTCTGTGATTCTGTGTTGGAAGAACTACAACTTATGTTTTTCTCTTGTTTCTACCGCCTTGTGCCATTTACATGTCAGAGGCGAACTGCCTTAATAGAACGCTTGTTTGATTTCCCCACAACAACATACAACACCCTACCCAATTTTGCATTCATTATTTTATACATTCATATTTGTATTATTGTGATTCAATTATTTCTTATTTTCTCTCTGTCCTTTTATGAACTTAGTAGACTTAACTGTGATTGCAGAAGTAACACTTTCATACTGGTTTTCAATTTGCAATTGAAAAACACCCCACTGAAAAGGGATAAGGAGTTGTATGATGAAGTATTAATACCTGCTGAATAATTTCCCTAAATAGAACATTGATTTTTGCAGTACGGGTGCCAGGCAAACAAGAATGAAAATACTAATGTTCATATTTCAGTAAACAGGGAGGAGTAAAGTGTACAGAATTGAAAAGAAACTTAAAAAGAAAATGTTATGCCTGCAAATTCACATTGCAGAACGCTTGTCATTATCTTAATTTAATTGACTTTTTGTCCATGTAGGCAAGGTGTCTTGAACAAGTGGCCACTGAACCCAAGACCAGAAGGAACCCTTTATCTATAGACAAACAATTTCACCTTCTAACCCATTTGCAGTCTAATACCTTGTTGGTCTAGGAAGAACCCAGAACACAACAGAACTGCTAAGCACTAATTGTAAGTGTTCTATTTAATTTGTTCTCAAATAATTAGGTAGAGTGAATACTGCACATAGTATATTTTATTAAAAAGAGAGTACCTGGAAGGAGGACAGAGTGCTGCTTGGGTCTCTGTTCTGCCTGCTGCAGAAAATGCTGGAAGGAGGAGATGGTTTTCTCTTGGAGCAACTGGAGGAATGCTGAGCAGAGGAAGAATGAAAGAGACCTTGGATAGGCCAGCTACGGAATTGCAGGAGTAGAACGGACCGTGCCAGGAAAAGACCCCGCAGCAAAGGGCTTGGCAAGGGGGAAGAACCTCTTGTGAGCTGTGCTGAATTTGTGCATCACTAAAGACTACTGGTTGGAAAGAATGAAGAAGAAGAAAACCGCTCGGTGGGTACGCTTGATAAAGGAAGACAATTTTCATACTTTTTTATTTAGTTTCAGGATGAAGCATTGCCTTATTCTAACTTGGTATTTGTGCATGCTCATACGAACTCAGGGAATACCTCTTCTCTCTTTGTTTAGGAGGGAGGAGGCATTTGTAACTCAAGCTTCTGGCTGAGGAGGAGGAGTAAATAATAGCAATACCTTCAGGACTGCAGTCTCTCAGTCTGACCAACTCAGCACATGCACATAAAAGTCACCTCCATGCTGCTACTCACGCTGCTCTGGAGAGTACATCCAAGAGCTGTATTAGTCTCCCTCCCCCGCAGCACTGCACTGGGAACTCGCTATACACTGTACATTGCTGTTGCATCTGCTCCTTTGCAGAATCACTGTTCTTCCATTTATTGAGAATTGCACACATTTCTTATTCCTTAACACAGACCTTTCAGTCTGATGCATTGAAATACATTTTGTTTGAAGAAATCCCGCTTGCCAGGCAGTCAAGCGCTTCATAAATGCCCCAACTTCATTCTCATTACCATGATGTCAATCTTCATAGCATCTACAGGATTAGCAGCAGGATTTGTATTCTCAGTCACTAACAGAAATGTTCACAAATCTTTCCAGTGTAGACATCTGTACTGTAGCTCCCTAATTCTGTCTGAATCTCTGACTGAATTCCATCTCAGTTATCTATAGATTTTCTCTTCCTGGGTTTACTCTCCAATAAGCATTAGAAAGAACCTGTCTGTGCTTGATGAGCACCTTCCACTTCCATGGGATTGAGCATACTGCTCTAGATCTGCCTAGACATGATTAGTTATAATGCAAGTCATATTATTCGGAATTGTTTCTTTCTAGTTTAGTCCTAACTGCAGGGGAGTCCTTGTGGCAAGGATGGACTTGCATCTGATCTACAAGAGACAACATACTCTGAAAGCACTAAAAAGCTAAAGTTTGGTCTGAACTAAGTATAGATATGTGGTATTTTATTAATAAGTAAACTTCTCATCTCTCCTCATTTCCCAAGAGGTCACACACCTAGGGGTTGAAGAATAAAATACTTTGTTGAAAAATAATTTGGCCATTACAAACCAGAGAATGTCAAAATAAATTTGTAGGCCGAGGGCTGACTGCCTGGGTAGCATGTGTGCTGAAAAAGGCCGGTGGGTCCTACTGAACAGTAGTTAAACACCAGCCAACAGTGCACCCTGGCAGCAATGAAGACTAGCAGGTTACTGGACTGTATCAACAGGAGCATTGCCAGGACATCAGGGGAAGTCATTATTCCTCGTTTTTTGGTGCTTATTAAATTGCATTTGGAATACAAGCTGTGCCCAGTATCAGACACCAGTACAAGATAGTAACTGGATCAGAAAAGGTCGTTGAGATGGTCAGGAACTGGAGCACTGTGAGAAGAGGCTGAGGAAGCTAGGTTTGTTGAGCTTGGAGAAAAAAACAAAACCAAAAACAAAGTACAACCAAAACAACAAAAAAACCTCTGAAACCCACCCCAAATCCATCAACAAACACACAAAATTCCTTGCATCCTTTTTCCCTCAAAAACTCTGTCTCCTCTCACTGATGTTCATTGCCACCCTGGACAACTTACTTCTGACCATCTCAGGAAAGCAAAGAAAGGAGGTGAGGGTGGGGTTGTCTTTAATACTGGATATCACAGGAAAGATGATTAGTGATTTTTTGGTTTTTGTTTGAGGAGTTTTTTTCCTCGCTGCACATTATCCAGTTCTGCTTTGTGGCTTCTCAATCAGAAGCCCATCTGGCCAAGACAGCATTAAGTGCTTTATACTTTGAGAGGGAGGAAGGGAGAAAGTAATTCTTATTGTTCTCACAGTTGTTGTATATAACTTCACACTGTGCTGTCACGAAAAGGTAGGGGCTTCTTGCCGTCTCACTCTCTGAAAGCGCAGCAGAATTACAGCAAGGATGACATGAAAAAGGATTTAAATGTTGAATTGGTATATACAGAATGAAAGGTGATTTCTGAGGATATGCTAAGAAAATTTGGCTGTAGGGGAACAACAGAAAGCTTTTAGAGAAATTTCATCTGTTTTAGCCGATTACTGTCTTTCTGCTCTGTGAGTTAGATAGATTTCCATTCTTATTGTTCGCAGCAAAATAGTATTCAGGTTTCAGTCAGCAGATCCCCCAAAGACTTCCCAATTTAACTGGAAAATCTCACTGTTGTCAGGCTTGTGTTTTAGTTTTTTGTACGAGTTGAAGCACTTCTTACCTTTGCAGTGAAGTCATATCCCTTCACCTATGACAGATTTTTCTGAGGATCTCTGGGAATAAGATTAGGAAAGGCTGTCCCCAAGAAAGAATAGGCTCTACTAACATGTTATACTAAAATTTGCACAGATTTCATATTAAAATTCTGACTCGGTGTATTTTTCTTTGAATGAAAGAGCATGGGGAGAGTATAGGACTTGTTCTCCAATGTTATCTATGTATTCACTAATGGAAAAATATGTGCCATTTTGAGTGATGTAATTATGTGCTTCCCAGCTGGATCTAGATAAAGGGGAAGAATGGATGAAAACTGTGGTTCATAGAGCATACTACTTACTAGCAACTTCCTACTCAAAATCAAAGAGTTAGAACTAGTCCAATTCCAACTACTCCTCCGGAAAAACAGGGAGATAAGAACCACAACATTCCAGACATATAGAGAGTTCTTCAATAGAGAAAGTAACAATGCAGAAAGAGCGCTCGCTTATAGAAATATCCAACATAAGGAAAGAAGCAGGTGGACCTGAGGGGCAGAGTCAGCTGAAAATGCATAGCAGGTTCTGAGAAACGATTCAGAGGTGAAGTCAGGGATTGATAATTAAGTACTGTAGTACAATAATCAGTTTGGGGATCTGGGTTTTGTTAGGTTTTTTTTGGTTTGGTTTGTTTTTTTTAACCATGATTTAGAATATGTACAATTGTGCAAATAATAACTCCACAGTTTAATATTCCAGACCGTGGCTCAGACAGAACTATCACTGAAGCACCTTTGAAATTCAAGCCATTCTCCTGAGAGGCTAGAAATATATATCAAACTGAATCTGCTAAAATTAATATGAGATTGCTTGCATATTTCTCTCCTTTAATCTATATATCTCCCAGCATTTCAGATCATTTGCTGACTTGCTTTTCTTCCTTCTTTTTTTTTTTTTTTTTCCAAGGGCTTGTGTTCACCAGTTTGAATACACAAATGGTCTCTTGTTATTGCTCCAAACACATCCCTTCACTTGTTAATAGATTCAAATGCTTGTGCTCCTGATGGTTTTTGTTTGCTCTTGATTCAGACACAGGAATCTGTGTGTAGCAAGGAGTCTGAACAGAGCATGCAGCTGTTTGCCAGGCAGATAAACTGACACATCACAGTTTTGTGCTTTTGGCATCCTCCTTTGATTTAATAGTCATGTGAATGGCTTTACAAAAAGGTGCTCCAAGGGCTTGAAGTCCTTTCACTATTTACTTTCTTTTATTATTTTTTTCTCTTTTATTTTTTCCTATTTTTCTTTTTTAATTTTTTGTCTGTAGACATATTTGTGGACTTTGGAACAGCCTAATGCTGTACCAATAGTATCACTTTCAATTTGCAAAAGGTTCTTTTACTGTGAGATGTAGTAGCAGTTCTTCTTTATGCCGTGGCTGAAATGTGGTAGAAGCTTTACAAGCAAATAAACAAAATCTAGCCCTGGCTGTTAAACTGGAATCAGTCCCATACATAATCACTCTAACTGTGCACATAATAATAGCCCATAATTGCACCGTCTTGTTAGGTGACAGCAAATGGAATCCTGATTTGATTACTCTGGACTGTGGTGGTGTAACTAAGCAGAATTCTGCTCTTGGGCCTGAGAGTTTAAAAATATGCCAAGCCCCTGCTTTTTCAGTAATTCCTATAGATTTATTTATCTTAACAGAAAATACAGTTTACAAATTGATTTTGTTGCAGCTGCATGACAAATATTTTATACACAAGGAAATAGTCTAAATGCTAGCTGACAACAAAAAGGGAAGTTGCAAATCTGTGTTTGGAAGCATCAAAATGCTCCCCAAAAGTAACCTCTTTGCACCTAGGGCCTGGATGAAAGAGGGCCCTGTATAAAACATTCTCCGTGTTGTGCATCAGTACTAAGCAAATGAATAGGCTGTATATGAAATTGTAGGCACATCAGAATTTCTTGGTCTTTGTGACCACAACCATATTCTTCTATTTGGTGGTCCAAGGGCTACCAGCAAGGACTAGCTCATGTCCTTGGCCTCCTTCCTTTTGGCAATGCCCCTTTCACTTTGTAAGTAATATCTCCCATATAAACGAGTCTGTGAGATTCTCAAGATATAACCAAAGGAGGTCTGAATTTATCAGTCCAAGGTTCTCCTGATTTATTGAGCGAGAGAACCTTGCGTTATTTTGGCATACCATCATTCAATTCAAGAGGATGCAGATTTGAGAGAAAATCTAAAGATATGCACTTCTTCCATGGTTAAATTTATAACCTGTAACAGCTCACTCCAGTGCCATGTTATCTCTAGAATGTTGCCAAGGGATACGGTTAAAAAAACAATAAGAAGCAATATGTCTGGCTTTGTTAAGTTTTGTTTTGTGGGTTTTAGATTTGTCCAAAGATGAAACCAAGATGAAATTATCTTTTCTATACAAATGCACAAAAAGGTTTTTCTTGAAGAAGCCTGTCTGCTGATCCGTCTCTAACTGTAGACACATCGTCAAATGGCAGACACAAGAGGTGGTAATTTGCTTTCTCAGCTTCCTTTCATGCAATTTTTCAGCACCAATAGGGGAGTAAATATTTTCTGTTAGTGTATAGTGTATCAGTCCCTCCATCTCCACTCAAGCACAATCAGAATAAATAATTACTGATGCAGTATGGTAACAGAGCTGTGTTGTGCCTCACACTGAGTAATTGTTTAAATATCTCCGAACAGTAAGAACTCTCTCCAGAAAGCATCAGCAAATTGTCTTCTCACTGTGAAAACTGAGCACACAATTTTCTGTAATTTTATCAGCTCGTCAGTCTCACCAGTAAATGAACATTGGCACCAAGTTGTCCCCACTCCTTTAGGGTCATATTCTGTCTCTAGATGTTTCAGCTCTCCATTCTTCCTTGCTGAGAGTTCCATGCCTGAATAATAGAGAAATCACAGTGGCTAACAGTAAAGCATCTGTTCTTCATGTCTAGAGAGGGAAAATGAAGGTAAAGCTTTGAGGGCACATAACTCTGCTCATTTGGAAGGAGGGTATGGTAGTTATTAGTGTGAACGCACACAGTGGTGTCATTCCTCTGTCTGAAGTGGCTGTCTAACTTTTCAAGGAAATACAGGGTTTCAAAGAAACACAGAAATACAAATTCTATCTGTTATAGATTAAATTAATGGCTTGGAAAGGTGGGGGCTTAGACTCCTTGTATAATTGGTGCAGAGAGTTGGACACCTCCACTATATGACTCGGAGCACCCAATTTAGGAAAAACCACATGTACATCCAGGGCTCCTGAAGCTTAGACAACTCAGGCTAAAACAACTTTGTCAATTCCCTGAAGTTAAGCAGAGCGAATATCACAACTCCCATCTTCCAAGTTCAAAACATACTTACATCAAAGAAGCAATCACAGAAATCTACTCTTGCACATAAGAATTTTCATAGAAAGGTAGAATAGTTTGGGTTGGAAGGGACATTTAAAGGCCATCTGATCCAACCTCCCTGCAACGAATAGGAACATCTTCGACTACATCCATGCCTTGAACGTTTCCAGGGATGGGGCATCTATCATCCCTCTGGGCAACCTGTGCCAGTGTTTAACCATCCTCATTGTAAAATATTTCTTCCTTATATCAAGTCTAGATCTACCCTCTTTCAGTTTAAAACCATTACCCCTTGTTCTATCACAACAGGCTCTGCTAAAAAGTCTGTCCTTATCTTTCTTGTAAGCCCCCTTTAAGTACTGAAAGTTCCCTTTGTTCCTTGGTCTCTTATTGTTACCATTAGTTCATTTTTTTGCATTCCTCTCAAGTACCTATATCAGTTCATGAATGCCTGCACTTCAGCAATAGCCATAAATAACTAAATCTGCACTACAATGAAGAGTTTATGGAGTGAATTTAGTTCCTGTGAATTATTCACATATGTCATGAAAAGAGAAAATGAGCTAGTTGATTTTAAGTACATCATATTAAGGATAACAGTAAATGTTTAGCTTTAACATGGAGTTTCCTGAATTCAGGTTCATTCTGTCTGTAATCAAGATGACATTAAAAGTGGCCATGGGTATTTGAAAGCTTTACCGCCAGATCAATTTAAATTACTTACTGTAATTGAAGAAGGGTGACAATTTATGAGACGGCCTGACATTTTGTGTATCTGTCTTTGCATGCCATATACACATCTGCCTGCATGAAATATAAATTGAATCAGCAGCCACACAACTTACACCAAACCTGCGTTTTTATCACCAAAGCAAAGAATCTTGCTGATTCCAAGCAGTACAGACAATGACTATCTATTTTGTCTTTAAAGTGAGTATAGTTTTATTTTTTCCTGGAAATTATTACTATCTATTAAACACAAAGCCTATGTACTCATTCTACAAAAAATGAAAAATTAACCGTGGGATTGTTCTGGGAGTTTACACCATATTTGTCATACCACTAAATAAATAAATAAATACACGGAAGACAGAAAGTGTAGTGACGAGACAGGTACTTGTACTACAAAATTAGCTCTTTTACTCACAGTCAATAGCCTCTTTACAAGAGTAGTTCATTTCAATCTCTGTGTCTTCTTGAAATGAACCTGTAGTGAAAAGCAATTATAGTGAATATTTCCCTATTCCCAGTGCTTCTAAGTGTACATATATTAATTTGATGAAGTTATATTAGTTGATATATAGATTTTTCTTTTATACTTTCTTGTATATTTGTTTGTGTGCCTGTGAGTATGCGTATTTGTGTGTGCAAATTCCCCAGACAGGGCCAGATTTGACTGCCAGGACTATTGCTTCTGACAGCAATTGGGAAAGCAGTTGCAAAGACGTCTAGTCACATCTCTGGGGCTGCAATAACTGCTCTCCATGGAATTAGACTGGGAATACTGACATTTCCATCCTGGCCATAACAGAGCTACTCAGGAGATCAAAACATATCATTTAAACCATCCTCACGATTCTAAGGATGCTGTTGTCTCAAGGTGTCCCTGAAGAGGGTCCATTACTGCAGCAGCTGCTGAACGAAGAGGGTTTGCACAGTGGATGCAGACTGAGTTAAATTTAAGAATCCTCTAAGGATTTAGCAAAAGCAGCTTGATTAAAACTGCATGGAGGGAGAATTATGCATAAGTGTTTAAATTCTGACTCTCATCAGGAGGACCACAGAGTAAGATGTGGCATTACGAAAGGAAAGATTTCACTTACAAGTGCTAAATGAGCATGAAGGTAGTGAAAATTTCCCCAGCTTTCTTGAACATTTCACTTCAAATCTATGTGTGGTTTAAACCCAGGTTTTTAGATGTAATACCAAAGTACCCAGCCTCATATGGCTCCAATGTAAAGGGTATGTGTGATTTCAGTCTAATCTCAGTGATAATATTAAAAGAATGGCTGGAGGCATCTAAATTGACTGAAGGGTAGAGGATACATATACAACTGTAGCCCTACAGATCTTATCGGCACCTGGGTATAAAATACAAAAATTTCTAAATGCTCCTATGGAAAGAAAAAGTCGGTAAGAGTTCATACCTCCTTGATCACCAAAAATGCAAGTAAAAAAAAGAAAGCACTATTTTAGATCATGTTGCATGAGGCAGCATTGCTTTTGCATGAGCAAGGCTGGTGAATGAAAAGGCTGAAGAAAAAAACAGGGGAAGCATGTGACCTCTCCTATCATTTACCTCATCAGCATTTACAAAACATACTAGAAAGGTATCTTCTAAACCCTACGAGAAGTCTAGAACTGTCAAAAAGCAATCTTACCCCCAGAATACCACTGGCAAGGATTTACTTAGATTAGGAAATGCTGCCAGGACCCAGTCACTTGAGTAGCCCATGTCACTGCTCTGATCTTCAGAGCTTTTTCCCTCTGCAATAACGTAAGAGTATCTCATGCCTACTCTTTGCTCTCTCACCAGATTTGGGAAGTCCCTTCTCTGGAGGAAGGTTAGCTTATTCTCAGGTGTCTTTACCTCACTGTGTTCTGCAGATCAAGAACAAAACTTTTTTTGTCAGCAGTCAGGCAAATCTAACAGAGAAGCTGAGATCACAAAGATAATCACTTTTCTGCAAGTTTCACAAAACCAGCAATCTAAGAAGAGAAGGCAGCTCAAATGTTTATAACTTTGTTTCTAAATACTTGCAGGTGCTAACTTCTGTAACCAAACATGGCAGCCTGCATTTCACCATCGAACTCCACATTAAGAGATTGAGATATATGACAAGAAACTCTTTATAGTTAAACGGTTGATCAGCCGAGAAACACAAGTCCACACAAACCAAGCTTCATTAACTCTGCATCCCACAAACTACTGGGGATTTTTGTCTTTTGGTTTGGTTTGTTTTTTTATTAAAAGAGTATTACTAGAGTATGATATTTCTTCATTTTGTTCTTGTCTTTTTTTTCTGGTGAATGTGGTAAAAAAATTAAAAAAAAAAAGGAAAGGAAAGAAAAAAGAAGTTGAAAACTATAAGAAAAGGATTTTCTGTTTTCCTGTCAGAAAAGCTGAGAACTGACGGCCATTTATTTCTGATCATTTTGCAGTTTGTCATTAAATATAGTGCTTTTTAAATCAGCTGTCATGGAGCCCACTCTTACCTCCACGCAGCTGCCAAAAATATTCCTGTTCGATGTGCTTTTGTGTATTTAGGATGCTTGCTCTAACCCACCAATTTTCCTTCACGGAGCCTTGCATTGGCAGTATCCTGCAAAAAACTCTCAAGAAAACGAGGGACATTTGAGACTGGGTTTTTGCTGTTTATTTGATTGAGGGGGGTTCAGGGACAGAGTAGGGAAATTGCTCATTTCTTCTTAAGCACACTCTCTGCAGTGACTGTCCTTTTTGTACGAGGCAGCCACACACAAGGGGAAGTGATAGAAAGTGCAGAATTAATCCCCCTGGATTACAGCCAAGAGCCGGCTGTATAGTAGGTTCTGTACCTGGGACATGCCAGATGTCTATACATTCAGGAGCGCAGAAATTACCATCGAAATTACGTGTTTGTCCAGCTAAACAGCTCAGAGGCAGAAGTGACAGTCGCAGGGGGTTATTATTAGACGCAGAGATTGATCCCAGCTCCAGCCAGGGGAACCCAAAGCATTGGTGCAAATCGGCTCTGTACAGACTGGTCGCTTTGTACCCGACTCCAAAGAACTTGCACACAGCCAAAATCTGTTGCAGTTTATCTCTGCTTTTTTTTTTTTGCCTTTTTTTGTTTTTTTCTGACCCACTTCTTTCTAAAAACCCAGCAGGTGTGGTGGAGAGAAAAGCTGAAACTAACAGCACCATCTACTGGGTATATGACATTATTGCCTAATAGAGCTAATTTTGAACATTAATGAATACAGAAAACAAACAAGAGCAGCAGATCCTCAGGAGCATAGGATGTTCAAAGTCTCTTTCCCACAGGCTGGGATTTTTTTAGAGGGAATCTGAAATAGAAAAGGAAACTATTATTTCTCTGAGAACAACCTGGACTGCCCGGCATTGCTGTGTTTTGGGCAATTATTCTTGTTGGGTCTGGGAATACAGATCAAAATGACTTTTGAAAATGAGTAATGAACATCTGGGTCAGGTTCATTCAAAGCTTTGCTTTCAAATCCAGGTTGCTTCAAAACTGAAGCAAATGAACAAACTAAAACCAAGAAAAACCAGTCAGAAGTTTTCTCTATTGCTTAGTCTTGATCTAGTTCCATTAGAAAGGTGAGGAAGCTGAGAAAAAAATTAAAGCTATTTATAATAAAAAAACACTTGGAAGCACTGGGCTCCACGCTCCGCTTACCTGGGTTTGCAACGTGAGGCTTCTTGGGAGGCTTCTTGAAGGGGAAGCACAGATACCTATTTTCCAGAGAGGCTTTTTGTCTGCATTTTTTAATCTTAGGTAGTAAGTATCTCTTAGCTGGGAGGCCATGTGTAGGCATAAATTGAAGCTGTGAAGAAGGAGTATTCATGGATTTTAAAGACTCGTTACCAGTCGGCAGACTGTCTCAAAGGGGCAGTTTTATGAGCCTCCTTACAAGCGGCTTTGCAGATATCAGAATGTTTTTCTCTGTGCTGATTCATACCTGTAAACGTGGTTGCTTTTTTTGCAGCAGTCTATTCCGATGGTAAAAGCCTGTCATCATCAAAATAAGTCACTGGGCATTTTATTCCCTGTTGGTGCCATCTGAGATGCAGACCTAGAAATGCAGACTGAGTTCCACCATCTCAAACCATTTCACTAAAAGACGTGATTTTTCCCATCATCACCTACCAAACTCACTCTGCCAGCAATTTGCTACAATTGCATCCCTACCACCATGAGATGAAACCAAATTTAGTTTATATGACATTTCTAAATGTTAACGGTATTATGATACTTGAGATATACTAGTGTAGCTGCAGAAGACAGTAAAAAACTGTAGTGTGCATAACATGAAATTGCACAATCCAAATTAAACTCACATCTGCCTTTGGCTAGAGGCAAAACACCAGAGCAGAAAAATGAAAACTGAGGAAGCTATGATGCTCCACCGGCAGACAAGAGCTTCCTCTGGAGGAGATGAGGCATCTTCTGAACATATAGAAAAGCAGCACTTTTCTGACAAAGTGAATGAGGATGCAGATCAGTTTGTTCTAGTTCAGGTTTCTGGAAAAATGTGTTTTATACTGGTTCATTTAGCTCTTCTTACCTCTAAAATGAAAACAGTGAACTGTTAAGTGTTTGCATTAGTACCAAAACATCTTTTAACCTGGCTTCCTTAAGCAGATTCTCTATAAGAACAGCCAACCCTCCCTTGTTTGTACCCCAAAGAGCTTTTGTGATTTAAAGGACAATCAGGTTGCCTTCCCCTTTCCTAATTCAAATCCAGACAGCTGTCTGGGTTTCAACAAAGTATATTGTAATTTAGGGAGGTTAAACTTTGCCATTGTGCACCTGCTTGGGGGATGCAGCCCCACAGAGTCTGGATAGCTGCAACATCATAAACTGATTCCTCTCAGGGTTTCTGATGATGCTTCTGAAGAGTCTTCTACCTGCACAGGGCCAGAGCCTGGGACAAGTGCAGAGGACACTGGCTGTAGGACTCTTGAAATGGGACACTGGGCTCAGTTGATCATACCCTAAGACAGCACTGACTTCCAAATTGAGAGCAGGGTGGTTTATCAGAGTCATAGAGGAGGTGATCATTCATCATGCCTGTTTTTGCTGCTTTGTTTTTGTTTTGCTGTTTCCATGGAAGAGGCTGTCATTTGCTGTAACCAATTTAACTTACCTCTTTCCCAGATTTCAAGGCAGGAAATTATACTAACACCCCTTGGAGAGGGTGATGTGATTTTCAGTTTGCAGTCCTCAGTCTTTCTCCCAGATTCAGCTTCCTTCACAGGGGAAATTGATACTGAAGTGATATTTTAGTGATTTAAATAGTATGAGATGGTTTTTGCTGAAGAAAAAGAATCACAAGTAGCAATTTAACCTCTACAAGAACAAATCTGTTCCGTGTAAACAATAGCTTATTTAAGGATTTTATATAAACTGATGCCTGGTTAAAAGGATTTTCCAGGTGGCCACAGTGAATGTAGCTCCGTCCATTAGCACTCCTGACATGGTGGGAGAGTTTTTTGTAATGTGAGAGGAACATGTGTTCTGCTGGATCACCTCTTTTCCATCCATACCTGCATGGCATCTTGCCCTGACGTAGCTAACAAGCGTTGAAAGGAATTCACGTTTTTGAATGTTGGTTAGAGTAGGTGTCTATAGCAGAATCTGTCACTGCACACAAGTGTGGAGCTTTCCTTAGAAACATCAAAAACTCAGTGACAAAATAAAATCAAGCTTCTACTTTGCAAAAAGCTTTAAAAATCCTTTTGAAAAATGTTCTAATTCACATAGCTCTAAGTGAAAAGCTTCCCATCCTGGGGAGACTACACGATGAGAGATCATGCAGATACTGACACATATGTTGGTTTCTAACTTCTGAAGAATGACCCTGCACTTCTCCCAGTCCTCCTGCAATACATATTGATTTTGTATTTACCAAGGATCTGCTTGCTCTATCAATCCATTCATGAATCCAACAGGGACTGTTCAGGCCAGAATTATAAAGTCAGAGTGATGCTTCAGATCTTTGGTGATGGTCTTGATCCCACCTTAAACTATTTCCATTAATTGGAAAGGATGAAACAACTCTAATGGCCAGAAACCGTCATCCTCATAAGCCTCCCAGTCTTTATTCAGAGATGATTCTGGAACAAGGAAATGCAGAGAAGGACAAGGAAGACTGAAGCCAGACCAGAATCTTGCCTCTGCCTCCAAAAACGTCTCAGCAATGCTGGGTAAGAAGAGTAGGCAACTCAGCTGGGGCCCCAAGGATTCGAGCTTGACCATAAAATCCTCTGTGAAGGTTACACAGGCTCTTTTGGTGCTTACAGGACTCTCTAAAACAGGTTCTTTGTTAATGCCATTGCCTTAATTCATCTATCAAAGATGCTGAATTTCAAGCCATCTGCTGGCCACATGAAAGTCTTTGGTTCCTGTGATGTAGGCATCATGTTTAAAATTGTGCTTTTAACAAAGATACTCTCCAATTTTTAACCCTATCTTTAACCCAATTGGATTCATCATTTGATCTAGTCCTCTTCTGGCCTTTGAGATCCCTTTGCCTTTCACGGTGCTATTGATATTGCTTATTTGAATGTATGATTTGGATGCATTACTCAACAGGCTGCTGGCACCTGTCCTCAACGATCCTACCACACTCTCTCTTACTAAATCTGCCATCACTGTCATTCATCTGATTTCAGGTGTTCATTTTCTTTCAGCTTTGTCCAAGGATTAGATTCCCCCTGACATGGAGCTATCCCAGAGGATACACGTCAGCAACCGTCAGTCCTGATCTAGATGGTGGCTCAGAGGTGCCTCCAAATCAAGGGAAATCTTTACATATTCACAGATGTACTGCAGCTCTACTCCCAGACTCCTGCACATTGTATTTATTATTCCGGTGAATAGGTGAAAAAAAATCACCAATGACTAGTTTTAGTGGTGAACCATAAAAAGAGTATTATCTGAGAGCCATTACAGGATATCTGAGTCACAGCTACACTGTTTTGTGACTCTCTCTGCTTGTCTTATTCTAATCAATATGGCATTCATAAACCCAGAAGGAGCTCACTGTTTTTCCCAGTATGCATTGAAGGCAAAGCATGTGGCAACCTGCTCCCACACTGTTACAGTCCTAATGAGATGTTGCAGCAGGAGATCAGAAAAGAAGAGCTAAGAATCAAGTTGGACAGGGTTTTACGAGTATGTTAGAGAAGCGGGGACAACATAGTGAAATTTGAAATTTCAGTTTGGAAAATCTGGGGTGTATGGGTTGTCCAATAGACCAAGTGCTGCAAGTAGGATTTTCATCCCAGTGGACTGGTAGAATTTTCAGGACATTTCTGGTAAGCACAGAGATGGAATCGCGCTCCTTTCCCAGATGAATTGCGCCAATCCAAGATTGAGGTCATTGACAAGACAATCTGGGACACTCCTGGTTGGTGAATAAAATCAGTACATCTGTTCCCTGCAAATATAATCCCCTAATCTCGCATTAGATGTTTTATGCCTTAAAAAAAAAGGAAACTAAACCAAAACCCCCTACAAACTCTCAAAAGTATAAGCAGTCATTTCATTTAGAAATAGAAAGAAATCTATTCAGTCATTTCTGTTCTTAAATATCCCCCAGCCAACTGAACAAAGCCCATCTGATATAATTTAAATCATTTACATGCAAAGGTTTTTCAAGGTAATTCTGGATGTTGCCTATCCTGAAGGTAAAAACTACACTTGGCAATGTGGCTTCATTTCACCTTCCTCTTCTCTCCCCTTCCTTCCCTTTCCCCCTCCTCATCCTCTCTCAACCATGCTATGGAAGTGGGCTCTATTTTTTCTTGTCAGAAGAGTACTAGAATGGGACCACAATGCTGGGTCTTCTTTTCCTCTTAATACCTACAGAAGATAACATGAAAATATGACTAATGGCTGGTTATCTGTGCTTTGGGTCTTCTCTCTTTCATGCAGACCAGACTTGAACATCACACGTCAGTACTTTGCACTAATACACTAGTCTAGTAAGCAGCCCTAACATTCCTAGAAGACTTCACATCATGCCTGTACTATGCCTGCTCCCAAGGAGTGTTTGATACCAGATGTCTACCTGGAGTGGAAGGCCCACAGTTCCATCCCAGCTGCTTTGTGCCTGGCCCTGCTTTGTCACACTTGTCCCAGAACTGTCAACATCTTCGATGAGCTGAGTGTCCCTGGGATGTTCCCAGCTCTGCAACTCAGATCAGTAAACTAGGCATCCCTAGCTAGGTTCCCCCACAAGAAATTTCCAGTTAATTTTAAGTCAAAGATACCTTATATGTACAAGGGGTGGCTTTCAGGCATGCTCTCATCAGTACTTCCTATTAGCTGACTTAGTTCCTCCCTCACTGTAGAGCAATTTTAGGCCTCTGATGCCTAGTTCATGCATTCTCCTACATGACAAGAAACATAAAAGTCAAGTATTTACATGGCTCAGTAAACCTCACTCCTAGAACATTAAGCTTACTGACTCTGAAAAGGTGGCTCTGACGCCTTCTTTTAACATAAAAACCGGAGCACATTAAACTCTTACTTATTGCTCCAGTGGATTTTAGTGTTGTGGGTGGAAATAAAAGCTTTGCTACTAGCTTAAGCATGGTGAGAAACCTCCACTGTTGCTGCACTGTATGCTCTGGGTACACTTTCTCTAGGGCTATTCCCTTCTCTTTTCCACAGGGTCTATGCCAGCCCCGTCACCAGAGCATCTGGATGCCTTCCAGTAGGGGATTAACAGCTGTCACACAGCTGCTTTCTATCTTGTTCTCGTGCCTGAGGAAAACCAGGCTGTCAGCCTTGCACAAGTACCAGATCTGACTTAAATCATCAGTTCCCAGAAACAAGATCACTACTCTTGTATTTAAATTAGTGTACAGAAAATTACACTCTACTAAATAAATCAAGTCTTTCTTTCTTCCTTCTTTCTCCTCGCTCCTTTCCTCACTCCCTTCTTTCTTCCTTTCCTATCTCCCTTCCTCCCTCTTTTTCTTCCTTCCTTCCCTACCTCTGTTATTTCCTCTCTCCATCCCAGATGTACAGATACGAACTAATTGTCGATTCTATCTGCAAAACCCGTTGTAAGCTATCAGTGGAGTTTCTATAGAAAGAAACAGACCCATAGTTATTGTATGTTTCGTGATATCTGTGGCAAAGTAATTGCACACAAACCTAAACAGAGAGATTCATAAGTAGAGTTCTGCTAAAAGACGGTGCAGGACTGTGATGGGAATCAGGACATGTATGGTTTTTTGCCTCTTTTTCTTTTTCCCCTAGAAGTCTTTCTGTGAAGACTGTGAGAAAATAAACTAGTCTATTCACAGATGTAGCTGCTTTATTAAATCCATCTTCAATCAACCACAAAAGTGAAATGTAATTCACCCTCCTCAGACAGAATTGACAGTTCAAGAAAATGTTCAGGGCTGGCGACTGACCCAGGGCGTTAATGCATTCTACCTTCTGCTGTACGTTCTTCCTTCTTGAAAGTCACCACCCCTGACCTGACCCAATTTGAAGAAAAACATACCCAGAAGCCCTCCTAATCTTGCAAGCAGGCATCGCGGCTCTGATGAGGGTGACAACTTCTCGGGGAGGAAGGTAAAACAGGCTGATTTGTCCTGCCACATGAGCAGCAGCTGCATACTCCTAAAGCAACAACTGACATCAGATGTGCAGAAGGGAAAAGCAGGATTTGTTCCCTGTCTCCCCTCTCCTGGCAGGTGTCACGGCAATATAAATATGTCAGAAGGCTTTGTCTGCAACAACAGCAGAAAAAAGACAGTGGGGAAAATCTGTCAAGGAATTAGAAATGGGAGGATAATGTATTTTTTGTTTTCACTACAGCTTTGTGTATGTGTCTCTGTGTGTTTAGAAGGGACAGAGAGAAACCAAAGAAAAAAAAAAAAAGACACTTTCCTCTCTTAAAGCTTTTCTTAAAAATGTTTTTTGAAAACTCAGTTCTCCCCACACCTCGTATTGTATAAGAAAAGTGCTTTTCCCTCACAATGAGACGTCAAAATTAGTGCTTACCAACACAGCGCTCATGATCAATGCTGCATTGTCCATTCTTTATTGAGCTAGTGTCTTTACCATGCCAATATTTTCACATTTTATTAAACCCTCTTGATTTTTTTATTATTCATTCCCTCAAACACTCACTTCCTCACAGTTTGATCTGGTTGTGGTCTGCAGCATTCAACAGAAATAGCACAAAACCTTCAGCGTGTCAGAATCAAAGAACTTTTCTTGAGGAATGAAAAAAAAAACAAAAACCAGCAAATAAAGCCCTTTATATAATACCTTTTATATTCCCTCCATAGGAAATTCACTGTCACACAGTCTTCTTCACTCAGACATTATTGCAGTTTGGATGGAGAAGGACCAAAAGTACTTCAATATCCCATCTTTAATCTCTAAGATTAAGTCTCAACCATCAGGCAATGAAGTATCCTGAAGGGAAGGGAAAGGGAGAGGGGAGAAGGACACAAGCAACTCAGTTGCTTCATGGAAACTCTTGCATTTTATATTAAAATATTTACATAGTAATTGAATTATCATCCCCTGTTTCACAAGGTGACTCTTATCCCCATGATAAAGGTCTTTCTCTCCATGAGAAGGCATAGCAGGACTCTGGCATTGCTGGTATCCTGTCTCTGCCAGACATGGAAAGGTGGGGAATCGAGCCTTCTTTCCACTGTGTTAGAGGGTTTGGGCACTGAATTACCAAAATAAGTGAATCCTGAGAAGAGAAGGAAGAGTCTGGGAAGCCCAGAGCTAAATTCCCAAATCTCTGAAAGATCTGTATTTTCAGCTGCCTTCTCAGCACTTGGCTTTTGCTGCTCTCTGTCCAGGATAATGTCTTTTGCAGGTCCCATTTCTGCGTTCCTACATCTTCATTGTCATTGTGCAGGGAATCCAAGCATCTTATTCAGGGTTGTGAATTAATTTAGGAGCTGGGGAGCCTGAATCTCTTGAGATGCCCAATGTTCATTTGCTCATGCAGAATCCTGGAGGAGTGGTTTCACCTTTCCTCTGCCCTCACCAGGAATATACACCATTTTAATAATCTCTAAGACTTTAGAAAGTACCAGAAGTATTTTGAGCAGTATAATGTATTAGCTCATCCATAATTTCTAACAGAATTTTACTGGTTTGTGGCAGTGACAGGAAAAGAGAAGGCGTGTTTGATACTAGTGTCTGTCTAGAACAGTGTAGTCACCATTGGACCCAACCCAAAGCTTCTCAGAAATATAGGTAAACCTGTATTACCACCTCCACCATTATGGAGAGGTACCAGCATCCAGCCTGACTTTTCTGGGCTCCCACAAGCAAGCAATTCTTTCTTCTGCTCCCAGCAGTCTGCTGTGCACTTTATACGTGTCTGGAGCAGGTCATCTTGGCTCTTCACTCCTCAGTGCCGAGGAACTGCCACGCCAGGGACTAGGAGAGGACTCTCACACCTGTTTCACAGCTACACTGACCCCAGCATCGGTCTGACACTACAGAGCGGCCATGGAGAGACTGAATGTGCACATAGACTTGGCTTACAAAGGCAGAGGGAGAGCACAATCAGCCAGAGGGAGAGCAGCAACACACATAATGACATGAACAAACTGAAGCATCCCCTTGCTTTTTGACCCAAACTGGCAAGGATTGTGCCACAACCGGCATGTAATTTCTCCCACTAACCAACCATAAGAGGCAGATAATATCAGCTCAGCAAAGACAGGAGACTGCTGGTTCTTTCAGATCATAATTTAATTAACTGTGATTTCCTAACAAGTACTTTTATTCTTTTTTCATTACTACAAAGAAAAGGACCCAAGGCTGATCCCACAGGCTTCCAGGCTTTAAGGACAATAACAATTTAATGAGACAACTGCTGTTGTGTTTATCCTCCTGCCGCAGGCACAAACACTCCCCGGGCTGGAGGGGACGAGCTGAGAACGGAGCCAGCCCACCTAGGACCCAAGATGCAACTCAGACCTTTTCTGGGAGCGGGCGTCCAATTTGGAGCCAAATTATCCCGAGGCTTTTTCCTGATGTGGTGTTAACAGCCCTGGACCTTTTTCAGACGTGTAACTGTTTAAGAACCTGGCAAAATTAAAAATTGTAGATTATTTTGCCAATGGCCTCCAGTCTGTCCCCCTTTATTCTCCCCAGGGAGATGCTCTGCTGTTTCCTTTCTGTCTGGGGTTGAGAGGGAGGCTCGTGGAAAAGTGTGCCATCATTTTAAGTTAATAGTGCCATCTAGTGATATAAGGGACATATACACCTCTGAGCCAGGCAGTGCTGCAACGCTCAGGGTCTTCCCCGGGAATTAACCATATTTAATAATGTCTCTGTGGCATCAGGGTGACCTGTCCCAGAGGCAGACAGAGTCTGCACACACTCCCGACAGCTGCCTTGGAGGTGGGAGCCAGTATCCAGAGCCTGGGAAAAAAGAAAACCCGTCGACATCTCTATGTGAGGTTTCCAGATACTCTGCTTGGCACCTACAGGAGCAGGAGAAAGTAACGCATCTGGTCCAGTGGTGCCCTTGAATATTCCTGCTAGATATATACACCTACATTCCACAGATATATATATTGGATATTTGTAAATATATGCATCTATACCTCCCCAGCAGCAAATAGAAATATCTCTCGAATCCTCAAAAATTAGCAACCTGACTCCCGGAGGCTGTATTTCATGAGTCTATTTCCAAAGAGCAGAAAAAGGCACGTGGACACATACACACAGAGCAACCAATCCCACATGACAGCATGTGTATATATATATGCATGATCATTTGAACTATTTCACTATGGCAACATAATCAAATGCATGTAAAATCTCAGGGGCTCTTTAATATGTTGCGGAATTTGAATTTTCAAGAGTAGATACAATGAAAGTTTATTCTCCCTCCCATTTTGAAGCTTTTTCTCTATACTCTCTCCATGTGCCATTCAGAGTTTGCTTTCCTGCCTGTCCCTTAAGATATGAATAAATACTTGAGGACTCCTTTTTAAGTCCAGAGCATGCAATGACAACACTCTCTGTGATTTATTTTAATGAGAAGGCAGAGCAGTATTATGAAGCAAGACTCTGAGTGAATCTTTCATTCCAGCTGCTGAAGAGGTATGCTGGATGACACATTTCTGTGCCTTCTTAGAGCTGAGGGAATGAAATGGGGTACAAAGGTGTTCTCATTTTCCTGAATAAAAGGAAAAATGGGTCTTGAAAGAAGGTCTGCAGGGATTTGTACCAGTATGCTTGTGTCAAAACTCTGAAAAGAGACCTGGCTGCTCTTTGTTTGGCTGGTATTTATTGTGTACTTCATGTTTCGCAGTTTCCCCTGATGACTTCCAACCGCTGGGGAAAAAAAACAATCTGCCTCTTTTCCTTGCCCTGCTCATCATTTCCTTCTGTTTTTAATTGCTGTTGGAGTTTGTTTGTTTGATTCCTACTGACACTGCAGAGGTTACCCAGGGGTGCAGGGTGGGATGTGCTGATGACAGAAGCGATACAGAAATTCCTCCAGAACCTGGATGGCGTTTCTTCAACATACACTAAGGGTTGAAATGAGTTTCAGGCTGCAGGAAGAAGGGAATTTGTGGGGCAAAGCTCTGCAGACCTGCAAAGTATGGTTTGCTTCTAGAATCACACGTAAATTTTTCCTAAATCATCACTGGCTTTTGCAGGTGGTGAGTGTACTGGCAGTGCTCACCAGCTCTCACACTTTTTTCTTTAACACATCATATTTGGAGATTTTGGTCTTTCACTATAAAATTTAAGTTTCATGTAGACTGTTTGAAAGTATTTTTTGCCCCAGGGTTTGAAGTATATGTTCTGTGGACCAAACATTAATTGCATTGTTTCCTCTGAGTTTGAGGACTGGACTTTATGACCCCAAAAGTTGCCTTGTACTCCTAATATCGTTTTCCTTTCCTATTGTTTTTGCAGCATTGTTTTCTTTAGATCTTAAAATAGCTGCAGCATCTAGCTTGAAATCAAGTTGAAAAACTAGGATATGGTCAAAGAAAGCCTAAAGATATATGTCCAGGGACTTGCTTTCTGTCTCTCCCCTCGCCATTTGTTGCCCAAGACTGCAGAAAATAAATGCACTCCTGGAAGACTCTGTCTGAAAAGCTCATCTAAAGAATAGCACATGGCTACAGTGAGGAGCTGCAGGGTCTAACTGTTTTTTTGCATGATTCAGACAGGGAAATTATGTATATATGTGACACACAAAGGCTAACCGCAGTCCTGCAACCTCTAAAGATTCTGCCGGAAGAACCTTCAAGCTCCTCGATGTGTATAATTTATTACACAGTGGGCTTGGGTTTTAATAGCTATGTGTGTCTAAAATAAAATTACCCCCCAATTATCCTCATCAATGGGGGTGTTGCATGTAGAGAAAGCTCTGATGTTTGTTCAGAGGTGGGAGAGAATTTCACACCATTCTGAATGCTGTTTGCCTGCAGGTAAAGTACGTCACTGTACCAATTAGAACCAATTATGAACTGATTGACCTGCAGTGACATGGAGATGTCAGATAGGATTCAGTTTGCCTTTGCAGAAGAGAGGAGGTAGAACCCACACCGGTGTTCAGCTATCTGGGGTATTTGCATATCTGAATTTTCTACAGCCTTTGGATATATGTTGCCATCTTTACAGGGTCCTCCTTTGGGCTAGGTGAAAATGTAGTAGTGTGTGATCTTGTAGAGGATCATATCTTCATGAGGGGTTGTCGTGCTCTGCGTTGTGGCCAAGGCCATGCAGCAACACACCGTTTGCCTTCTCTTTTCCTTCCCAATATGAACCAGCATTGCACCTGTCCCATGTGAACAGACTTATGAAGATAAATATCTGGCTGTATTTCCCGCAGATTTTTACGGCTGATTTTCTGTCCAAGGTCAACATTGAGAACCAGACCCTGCCCCTACACGATGCAACCTCAGTTACCATATTCCCATCTATTTTGTCAAGATCAGTGTCAAATCCATTATGTGAGGATTTGAGGAGGGGCAGTCTTGGGACTTGGGGTTATCTAGGGTTTTTTTGATGGGATGCCACCTTCTGTTTGCTCCTCACAAAGAATGTCAGACAATAGGTTGGTAGGCAAATGCCTGCAAGCATGTCAGCCCTGTGTCTGTAACACATACTGTTCCTATCCCTGAGTGTAACGTGTGTGCTCGGTAACTGTTGTTCCCTGCCGTTCTCAACGTACTCGTGTCAGCTTTCAGAAGAGGAATGTGCTGTCATGGAACTGGATGAGGTAACACTTGTGTTTGGAGGAGCGGGTGTGAAACATGTCTACAGAGATGAAGCCACTTCTCTAAAATACAGCACACTTAGTTTCTCTATGTCTGTGCTTTGGCTTGTTGATTTCTGTATTAATCAAAGATGGGAGAATGGAAATGGTCTCCCTGTATGTACAACAATCTCCCATAGGCTCTAAGCTTGTGGGAGGACTAAAGCTGTGCAATCAGAGCAAGCTGGTGGTGGAGCAGTTGGAAGGCCAAGACTCAGACCCAGACATTCCCACCCCTTTGCAGCCACTGCTCTGCATCCTACAGGTCTCTCAGGAGTGTGAGGCAGGCAGGGCCACACAGGTTACCTTATTCTCCTCTGGGAGAGTCATGCTAATTAGCATTCACAGGTCTGAGCAGGGACTCTTTCTCATCCTCACAGCTGAACAGTAGCCATTGTACCTCACAAGTCGTGGTATCATGCCCTGATGAGAAATAAAAATGTCTTGTTCAGAGAAGGTCTATTGGATTTGGAGGGGTGGAATTTTACCTATTGCCTCCACCAGCATGGCTTAAAGAGTTACGTATCCATCTAGGATAGCAATTTAAGAGAGTGGTTCACCTGACCTGTTTTAAACATCAGTCTTAGGACGACATAATTTGCCCTCTGGAGGAGCATGTCCCTTTCTGTCACAGACTGCTGAGGAATTCTAGACTCCCACCTGGCATCTGCTGAACGAACGTGCATGTCTACCATGCCAGTATCTCCATATGATCAAGTCACACTACGCTCCCTGTATGGTCAAATGCATCAGTAGACTTTAGGGACCTCCTAACTTCATTGATTGTATGAAATTATCTTTGTCAACTAAAATAACAATGCAGATTCCATGTGCAGACGCTTGCACAGTAAATATGCAGCACTGGATGAGATGAATCCTGCACTAGTTTGCACTAAACTCCACATCTTTAAACGGATAATGTTAGGTGAGAAGAATCCCACTCTTTGTGGTCATCCAGCTACCGTATCTAAGAGGTTAAATATTTAAAGCAGAATGGTCTAGGCAGGACAATGGTCTTCAGTTTACATTTCTGCTATTCTGTATAGCTGTCTCATATGCTTTATGGAAAGCATGACATATATATACAACACATGTACAAAGATGTCAGAGTGCTGTCATATCCTTTCCCACTGACTTCAATGGAAGCATGAATTACAAAAAACAAAACAAAACCAAAACAAAACCAAGAAAGTGAAACTGTAAATAAGTAAAAACCTGAGTAAACACAATCTGTTTCTATGACTGGAACAATAATGGTCCTTTCAATAATGCAGTATCTTTGGATCATCAGATCCATTTTTTGAAAAGAAGCCCTCTTTGGAGCAATTTCAAATGTACGTTGTTAGTCTAATTAGCAATGGGTTTGTCACACTCCCAGCTTATTCACAGGAGAATGCATTCCAAAGGGTTGCTGCCTTTGTTTGAACTCATTAAGATTGTATGTGAAACTACAGTTACAAAATTTATACTTTTGCTTATTCTTTGGGGAAAAAAAATAGAGATCTACTTGGAATAATCTCTGACATATTCATACTGCATAAATAAATTCTTTTATATATTCATGGTGTCAATAATTTGTCTCATTCACTTTACTCTTACCTGCATTTATAGGAAACACCTTCAGCCCAGAGCTAACAAATCTACAAAAATCACCATTTCTTTACATTTTGATAGCTCATGAAAGAGAGCATTTACTAGCGTAAGTCTTGCTTTTCATAGGACTCTTATCCTGATTTTCAGCTATGATGCCAGACTGAATTTCAGCTGAGCAGGGCTACAACTCCCCCTAATGCAAACTGCTTCCCAGCAGCCTGGAAGCAGTTGTACAGAACTTAATGGAAGGCAGCATCACGAACTGACATGGATGAAGAATGCAGCAAAAAATCTTAATCTTTAGTCTCAGTGCTTTTTTATGCTATTACAGTCTAGTGACATTTTTAGACCAAAATATCTTAAAAAAATATACATGTAAACTCAAATCAGCAGTTCATTATTGTCATTTTCCTATCTTTAAATTTTTTTCAATCTTCCCTTCAAGAATAGGGTGGTATGTACAGAACAGTGTATATACATACAGGCATTTACAGTGACACTATATCATAGAATCATAGAATGGTTAGAGTTGGAAGGGACCTTAAAGATCATCGAGTTCCAACCCCCCTGCCATGGGCAGGGCCACCTCCCAGTAGAGCAGGTCGCTCAAAGCCCCATCCAGCCTGGTCTTGAACACCTCCAGGAATGGGGCATCCACAACTTCCCTGGGCAAGGAAGCATTGGAACCTACACATCTCTCTTAGAGCATTGTGCTGGGATGGTAAAGACACTCTTTATTCCTTGAATCCTAAGACAGAACAAGAAGAAAGATGGAGAGGAACACAAGGAAAATATGAGAAAAAGAGATCACCAAGAGCAAATGACTTCCCTAAAAAAAGGTGTTGATACAGGGAAATTGAAACCAAAGCACATATAAGAGAAAAGAAATGACAAGCATGGATAAGACCTGGGGGAATTTATTTTCCATTTATTTGAGTGGAATTGGGTTTCAAAGCATAGTCTGCTGCCACTGAAATCAACAAGAAATCTCATAGCAAATGGGAATATAATTAAACACAGTAAGGCACCATGGGTTAAGTAGGACCATATTAGAGGATTGTACAAGGATGGACTCACAATCTCCTCTTAGAAGGAAGAGGTAGCAGGGTGACCATGATGGACAGCTAAAGCAGAAACAGACGGGTAGAGACCTTCATCTACAAAAAGGTGTGAGCAATACTGAAATGATGGTAATACCCTTCAACACATCCCTCGTTGAGCTAAAGTTCTGTAGGTGGACTGGAAGCTTCTCAGAATTAGAAAACCAGTGACAGAGAAGGGAGGAATCATAATTCTTTAGCCAAGTGTGAAAAAGAGAGAGTAATGAATACCTAAAGTTTAAGAAGAAAGGAATTCCAGAGATCATTTTTTATTTAAAACTAAGGAAAGAGTGTACTGTGAACAAAGAAAAGGATGACATTAATGCAATTACAGCTTTAGATTTATGTTGCAGGCAGAATTGGGCCAGGTATTACCAGAAGACCCAACATTCATTATAATTCATTTAGAAAGGAAAATCACACTTCTGAAAACTCAGCAAGCCAGTGGAAAGGAAGTAGGATCCAGTGAAAAATAGTAACGGAAAGATAATCAAAGACCCAGCCAGAGCTTCGTGTCACTCTTGCTTTGTGTCTTCAGACCCAGATCCCGAGGAAGAGTCACCTTCTCTGATTAGTATCCATATTCCCATCTTGTACCCTGGAAAATACCCTTAGCTAAAAAATAGGTTGCTACTGGGAGAAAGAAGAAAAAGAGGTCATAATCTCTGTCAGTTCAAAGGAAAAGAACTTAATATATCCATGATATGCAGATACTTTGTCAACATTAAAACAGCTACCTCTCCCCGTTTCACCAAGGATACACTCTAATGCTCCTCTTCATGATGGTTTTAAAGTCCAGAGTGTTGATTCAGTGGGAACTGGAAAAAACTGGTCACATGTCGCTTAGTGTATGGAATAACAGGTCCTCACTGCTGTTTTTTAGTCTGTTCTAGATATGAATAAATGGGAAGAACGGTGAATGCATCATGAAAAGGAAAGACTGGCCAGATACTTTAGGGGAAAACTTGTTGAGTTTTGCCTTTTTTTTTTGGTCTAAAACATTACTTTCTTTTTAAAAGTTTGTATTAACCATATATTTACCATTCATTTACGCTACCATACTGAAATCAGATTGAATAGGAATTTATTTGCATATAATTATAACCCTTTAGTGACATGTTAGTGGTAGGAAAGAAAACACATATCAATCTCTCAGGGTGGGAATTTTATTTTTAAAATACATAAGATGAGAGACAAGGCCATTATACAGCCAGATTCCCTTTTCTGTCCCAGGGAAACTGAAATTTCACTTTTCTTGATAATATTTGTAAATGTCTCCTTTTTCACAGTCACTCACAGCTTTGAAAACATAAAAAAGTTTTTTTTTCTCCTTTTTTTTGTTTGTTTTGAAAAACGATAAAAAAGGACAAGAGAAATATATGAGCCATGTAGATGGATTTAGGTATGATTTCATGTGTGGACACCTCTGTTCTGCATTGATCAAAAGGCTTGACTTCCATGAACAGAAGGCAGGCAGAACTCTTGTTGAGAGGAATTCTTTGTGTAGCTTCATGGGACATTATTTGTGATACAACCATCAGAAATTACTAGAATTTAACATATTTCAATCATCTATGCTCAGTTGAGCATGACAATTATTTCTCTTTTCAGAGGTGAATTCTTATTTAGGTGAGTAAATGATTTTTCTTAAATTTTCCGTCCTCTATGTTTTCAGATAGCAATGAACACCTTTGCTTCCTTTCAGTCTTTTGTGTGCTGTGGGATCATGTTTTGCTAGAGAGCAACTGCTGTCATCTGAAAAATAGCTGAAAATGTCCCAGAAAAAGAGAATGAACCAAAACTATGTGTGAGCCTAATTGTCTGTGACTATAGTCATGGCCCTTTCTAAAATTGATCAGAGCCTGAGTGCAGGAGGACAGGTTTCAGGACTAAGCAGTCTTCCTTTCTTGCATGTGCTCCATGTTGCTCACATGAGTGTGTATGTGCATGATAGTGTGTTTTTGTGTGCTTGTGAGAATGGTTTGGCTGAATTTGGGCTCAAACAACAGACCACAGAGTGGTGGTAGTACTTCCACTTACAGCTCCTCAAAGCCCTTCAAGAGGGTTTATTTCATTAGTTTTCACAGTGCTCATAACAGCGGTATTGGCATCTTAGGGTCCTGTTATGGTCTAAATCCTAAAGACTAAATACCTGAAGAAATCATAGCTTAACTTACTTAAGCAACACAAAAAAGAAGTACAGCTTTTTCATCCATATTTACCCAATATGCTAATCCTTGTGTATTAGATGATGGATGGCTCACGCAGTTATCTACATCAGTCTGTGACAGCGTGCTTCCCCCCAGACCCCAACCTGACCTTGATCACCCATAACCCTGCCCAAGCGATAACCACTTATGGTGGTCACAACGGGTGCTTCTCATCATGGTGGCTCCACCTGACTCAAACCACCTGGTTTTGGGGAGACAGGTAACAACACAATAGCCAAGCGCTAACTTGAGCAACACTCCCACCTCACCACAATACTGGTACTGTGGTCAATATCCAAATATGACTATGGGTCAATCATCTTACACCCATAAATAGTGAACAGCCCAAGAGCACTTTAAGCTCCTGCATGGCAGCGGGATGCACACCAGGATCTCCCCTTGAGTAGGGACACCACTCAAGGTTACTTCTCGAAATTGAGAGATTCTTTGCCACGACAGATCCTCAGTACGTGGCTTGCTAAACTGAAATCTTAGCTAAGTGATATAAAGGGTTGATTGTACATAAATAGTCTTTTAGACATAAACCATTGACCAAGTCTGGGACTAAGCTGCACCCAGATTCCTCCCTGAGAAGGAGTTTAAAAGCAAGGGGGCCCTTTCTGAACCTTGATTCAATGGGAGAGTGTCCCTGATGGTTCTTTATGACCCTGTCCTCTATGCTGTAGTTAACCAAGTGTGCCTTGAGATCAAACCTTGTTAAACACTGTCACATTTAATATAAAACTTCTTTAAATCCCTGTTTTATATCAATAAATGTATCGCTGCTTCTCTTTACGAGTGAAGTGCATCACTCCATCCGTGACACAGTGTACTTAGAGAGTTGGAAACCTTCGCCTCCTTTTGTGAAAACTGTCTCATTAAGTAAATTTGTGTTGCTATGGAAACACAATACCTAGCACATGAATTGTGTTGGCAAAGAAAAAAGAAAACCATGCATTCCTTTAAACTTCCTAAGGGCTGACCATTCCCATAGCGGGGATCTGCTGCAACAATATCTCTGACTCATTTATTTATGTCGTTGAAATCCCTACAGGAATCACAGGACTGGATGCTGTCCTCTACAGTCCATATTCCCCCCCACCGACTGTTTATCCTTCCCCTGTTTTAGACTCACAGTTCGTTCAGAGAACTGGATCTTCTTGCTCATCTTTTAGGATGTGAAAAACATTGACTACAGTCACTCTAAGGCATATTTCTTCTTATAAACTTAATGAGTCCATGACAATGTTTCTTTTCAAAGAAAATTGAGACAGAGGCTTCCAAATGATTTGTTTTCTCACAGTTATCAGAAGCAGTGTAGATGGAGTGAAAATACAGAAGAACTTGCAGACGCCACCCCTTCATTATCATATCCACATCTCAGAACACACCCCTGTTTTGTTCCAGCAAGAAAAAAATTACCATACCTCCTTCAGTCACCCATGCAGGACACAAAATATGCATTATGAGAAAGTGCTTATCAAATCTGAACAGAAGATGATGCAAAATTCTGGAGAAACAGCAACTGACTTCTTTTAGTGTAGCACAGAAATCGTACAGGCAGCACAACGCAAGCCTGGAATCCAGAAAGGCATTAATGTAGAGGCAATGGCAATGAAAGGACTGTGCCGAAGTCTTCAAAACATACAAAATGGTTTACCTTGATACTTATGTTTACACATTAGTAATGGATAAGAAACTGAACTACTTCATTCTTCATTATGACAGCTGCACGCATTTGTATTCATCATGTTTTATCAGTTGAGAGCCGACACTGAAATAATTTCAGAAGTTGTTTAAGAATATGTAGCAAGCCAGTGGTGTAGCCAGGAGTGCAATTTGGTGACGGCACTGTGCTACTGGAGACCCAAGGCTGGGCTAGCAGCTGTGTAAGCACATAAGATGTGCTTTCTTCAAAGAGCTTGCACTGATATTGTTATGTGATTAAAGGCTAAGCAAAGTAAACATAAGGACCTGGCAAGGATAAAAGGAACAATGATAGATGAGAGAACACCAGTAACCTAAGCAGTGAAAACCTAATCATTGAAAACCAGAGCCCTGAACCAACTGCTTCTCGACCATCAAAGGAGGACTAGATCATTGTCCTGATGTGGAACCTACCATGAGGAGCCAGACAAAGACAGTCCCTCCATAGAAATCCATGAAGACTAAAGGGGTTATTCCCTAAAGCAGTTATCACCTTAGGGAAATGTTGCTTTATCCTTTACCCAGCAAAAGAATCATACTTTAAACCGTAATGGACATTCAGCATCTTCACCGTCGCCAGTAGCGACACTTAGCTCTCAGGGGATTGCCTGAGTTGCAAAGATGAGCATCTATTTTCATCTCTGGTCTGGAGGCAGATGTTAATGGGCTAGAGCCTGGATTTGTATATATGGTTTAGAGGAAAACCTAGTTACCTGAATCTTTTCCTTGTTTTATTAAGATACCTTATTTTGTTGGTACACATGTACTGTCAAAAACAAAAGTAAAAGCATTCATTTTCTTCATAAAATATATATAAAACAATAATATATAAAAAAAAACCAACCAGATCACAAATCTTAAGCTCAAGACCGCCTCCTCAGTTCCTCAACAGCTTTTTCCACAAAACTGTATTCTTAGGCATTTAGTTTCAGATTCTGTGAAGTAGCACAGTGTCATAATCACCATTTAATTGATGTTTTAATCCTTCTGTTTGTCTGAGTGATGGTAAAGGGAATGCCAATTAAACAGCAGTTTTGCTGGTATATTATTTAAAGGCCTTGTGAAAGAAAAATAAAATCTTTGACATTTCACAGCACTGACACCTACCTGAAAATATAATATTTAATATTTTAGTGAAATATGCAGTGAAAATGCTTTTTTTATGCAGTATACGGTTCTCAGTTGAATTGCAGATGTTTTTGTCATTTGAAAAGAAGCTGCCAGGACCTGGTTGAACAGACCAGGGATTAGGTCATAGGCTCAGTGCATGCTGTTTGTCAAATGCATGGTTCTATTTTATTTCTGAATGTAGACTGTTCTCAAGCAGGTAAAATGCCATGTATTTAATTCATTCCTTTTCAGTTTGTATTCTAAAATTTTGGTAAATATAAAAAGTACTAACAAAGTGGTATTATTTAACCAATGCAATTTAATTAATTAGTCATCTTGAATATCCCTCCTTCTAGAATGAATAATATAAGCCTAGTGCCACCTGTAGGAATGCAGATTTACAAGCGGACTGACCACAGGATGCATCTAATCTAGTGGCTTTTCCTTTCACATTTGTTGGAAGCTATTTTTTCCTGTATCTAAACCTCCAGTGTCACAGTGGCTCAGTACAAGCTTCCTGATTTAAAAGACCAATTATTGTTAATGTTGTTTATACGCAGTTTGAATTGTTTTATAGCTATCTATTATTTTGCAGTTAGCTTTTTTTCATTGGACTAGAGCTTGAAATGCACTGGTATGATGTTTTTAAGATCTGTGTTCTCAGCAGCTATGCAGAAAATAAGTAGATGGGCTTTTTTAGCAGGATGGGACATACACAATTAAGACTACATCATTCACATTAGACAGGATGAGAACAGCAGATATTATTTTTTTCTGAAATAAATGTTCAGGTAACGGGAAGTGAAAAAATACACCTGTTGAATGGACTTTCAGGATGCCCTGGTAAAAATGGACAAAACACTTTCCCTTCCTCATATTTCTTCTTCCCTTGCTATCCCCCACTCCCTGAATCATAGAGCAAATATAAAATAACAATACCGATAGCGAAATAAAAAAAGGCAGCCCCCTACAATGATCATCTGAACTTCTCCCACACACCACTGCCTGCTCCTCCCCTCGCCCCAGTAAACGAATGTCGATCTCTTTACATAAGCAAAGCCCTGTATCTCAGGAAATAGCCTGGCTGCTAAAAATCAGCAGAGCTACTTACAGCAAAGTGGATTTGACTCTATCACTAAATCGTAAAAAAGCAGGATTAAGGATTGTTTCCTTTTCAATTTCTCAGGCTTGTGCTTCAAAGCGTGCAGAAGCCTACCATAAAGCGTGGCTTCAGCTCTGCGAGCTAATCCCTTTCCCCCGTGCACTGGTAGGGGATGGTTTTTTACTCCACTCTGAGATACTGCCCTGTATTTACCCATCTCTGCTGCTGTCACTAAACAAGTTTTCTTCCTCCTCTCATCCCTCACCGCACCCAGAGGGATCCTGTCCTCTGCCTGCTTCATTAGGCATCAGGTAGCCCCAGTGGGGGTGGTTTCTTTTAGGGGAAAAAAAAAAAAAAGAAAAAAAAAAAGAGACCATCCTTGTGAAAGACATAAGGAAACTGTACTTCTGCAGCTGTGTTCCTGAGCGAGGGGGGGCTTTGAGGGATACATGGGGCTAACAGGGGAAGAGGAACCATTAGGGCCACTCAGAGCATGCAGACATCAAAGTCTCCCTACACACTCAGGAGCTCTCGGAGCCAGAGCACGCTGTTAGCTACCTGGGCTTCATGTATTATGCAGACTGAGGAGACTGCTCTTTGATCAGGGGGAAACTGAGAAGAAAAAGCGGAGGAAACAGCCCAAGAGGGTTGCTTTGCAAGTGAATAGCTGCCTGCTCTTCTGCAGTTACCTCTGCTTTCAAGGCTTTCTCCCTTTTGTCTTACCAAGTTCCAAAGGATGGAGAAGAGCAGCTTTGTGTATTTATCCCAGGTAAGATCCCCTGGGAAAAAAAACACCACCAAACCCCCCCAAAAACAAGGAAAAAGCAGGAGGCTGAGGGCCTACTTCTGTGAGAGTGTTTGAGTTAGCTTTGCTTATATATATTGTCCTAGTTTTAACAACAGGTGAGAACAGGCAGAGTTTAGATCAGAAAGGGGCAGAGGAAGGTTTCCTGTAAGAATCATTGTGCAATTTTTGTTATTGCCCTACCTTGTTGCCCTGCCTGGGCAAACAGCGGATGTACATGGGGAGGGAACAAGACTCCTTCAAAGGATGAATCCCAGCTGTCCTGGTCAAAACAGCTTCCTTGCAAGTATGTGTTATTTAACGGATTTCCCCTTATGGAAATACAACATCCACAGCACCACCCACCTGCTGTATCGACATACTTCAGTTCTTCGTTTCAGCTCTTTGGCTGACTTCCTACTGCCATTCCAGCCCTGCATTTCCTGCAGTGAGGCTATTGCAAGGGGGGGACTCCATCTGCAAAGGAAGATTCCTGTATTTTGCTCAATGCTGGTCCAATAAACCCTTCGAAGTTTAAGGACTGTTGAAGCTGGGTCCGTTTAAAAGACACCTTGACTGAGGTGGGTCCATTTAGAGCAGAATAACTTCTGGTTGCCCCAGATACTTGGCAGCCCTGAAGATCTCGAGCAGATAATCAGGCCACTGGTGGGCAAATATACGTCTGTTTGTCGGGCCATCTGACTATGTCTGTATTCTACTTGGGCAGTGACAGCAACTGGCTGTAGTATACTGTTGATTTGTTAAAATAGTGTGACACAGCTTTGGTCAGGACCAACTAACACTCTCCAGGCAATTCCCAGGCACTTAACTTAACCACAGACCATTTCCAAGAAGCATATTAGATGCAGCCATCCTGTTTTGGAAGGCAGGAGAGTTTAATAGTATTGATATTGACCACTCCATGCCAGTAGTATCAGTGCCAGAGGAAAATCCCAGCACATTTAATTTAATAGCTTACATGTAGCCTTCACTTATTTCTGCTAAACAAGCATTGGCTACTAACCTGAAATAATCCAAGGGCAGGGATGAAAACTGAATGCTTCCATCGCTGTTGATTATCCTCACTATGAGTTTGGGCTCTTTCATGACTGTTTTCCTCCTGCAGCCATACATTTCACATTCCCATGTCTGCAGTAGCCCAGATTCCTCCACAGGAAGGATGGTAGCATCTCTACTCAATCTCTGCCAGACTCTGGGATAGCTTTGGGGTTATCCTAAGGGATATGAGTGGTCTCCAGTGAAAGAGGCCTAGGACTTGCCTCTCTGAGCTCTCCCTTCTGAATATTTTTGTACAGGGACTGGTTGGGATGGAGTTTATTTTCTTCGTAGCAGCTCATATGGTGCTGTGCTTTACATTTGTGACGTGATAATGCTGATATCACACTCATGTTTTATCTATTGCTGAACAGTGTTTGCACAGCATCAAAACCTTCTGTTTCTCCACTTGACCTTGCAGTGAATGCATTGAGGGTCCACAAAAAGTTGGAAGGGACACAACCAGGCAGATGATCCAAACTAACCAAAAAGACATTCCATGCCATTTAATGTCCTGCTCACCAATCAGTGGGGGTTCAGGGAGGTGAACCATCTCTTTGACAGGAGCATACTGGGCATCAGTCTGCCAATGGGAGGTGGCGAGTGATTGCCTCCACATCACTCGTTTAATTTCATTTTCCTTTTCTCCTCTTCCTCTTCTCATTCAGTAATCGAACAATTTTTATCACAGCCCACAAGTTTTCTTGCTTTTTATCTTCCTTTCCTCTTCCCTTTTTCCATGGTGGGTTGGAGGGGAGAAGTGAGTGAGTGGCTGTGTGGTGTTTGGCTGCCCACAACAATTTTACAGTGCACAGGTGAAATCACCACCTGAAACCCTACTGCAGGCTCAGTGCTGTGAATGTTGCACCTGGAGCTGGGCACCCAATTCCCAACTGTTAGAAGAGAGAACAACTTTTTCCTTACATTCATCCATTTGTTTCTGGATTCAATCCATTTTCCCTCTATTTCCCCTTCTTTTTACAAGAGTATCTCTGCAGAACTGCAGCAGAAGTAAAGCAAATGTGAGTTATGAAATTCTGATAGTGAGGACTCCAGACACTTAAATTCTATCAACTTACAACATACATTTCTTGGATTGTTTAGAAAATTCACCTTAATCAGGTGTTCAGCTATTATAAGTATTAAAAGGAGTAGAATAAATAATATCCAACTCACCTGGAAAGCACTCATTGCAACAAATAACATATGCCAACCTACCCCAATAATAATATTGAAGTTTACCAAAAAAATGAAAATCTCCATGATGTTATTTGTGAGGCATATTTGCAGAAAAAAACAACAATATGTGCTCCCCATTTATTTATATTTTTTTAAAGGACTTGGTGGCTTCTTTGCTTGCTGAGAATAGTCCCACAGCAGATGTCTAATGGCACTTACTGAGGTCCTGGAGACCAAGTTGGTAATAACTAAAAAGTGCAATTACAATAATTTTCTCCGAGTGCCACTGGGTAAAATCCTCCCCGTTACTGTGCACAGGCTTTTAAGCAATTTTCAATCTGTGCCTCATTACACAGTTAGCAACATGTTCTTTCTCACCCTCAGCCATTTGGAAGGATAAGCAGGAGTGGAAGGGCTTTTACTTCAGCACTATTTTCAGGGTTATTTTCCCATTTCATTGTGCTGACGAGGCTTTTCTCCCAATGTCTACAGATTGCATCCTGTTTTGGTCCCAGTGAAGTGAAATCAAACTCGAGAAGGTAATTCAATTGCATGTCTAGCACATGAAAGCTGACAGTTTTCTCCTGCGTAGATTGTTCTGTTTCTGAAAGTTCCCAGTTACCTCTTGGTCATACTTTGAAATTGCAGGGACTTGAGGGCAGAAACTGCCAGTTATTCTTTGTAACTTTGTTAAGTTGCAGTGTTTAACACAATGCAGTCCAAGGGTGGACAACATTAGGACATAATGCATTTCAGCAGCAGGTGAAATTTTACTGTTGGTAGAAAGTTCCCTGTAGAGTCTTAGTGATTCCAGCTGGGCATAATGTTTGTCAATGGGTCCAAAATACAGCTCTTTGAGACTAATGGTATTGCATGCATGACTGGACGGTAAATTACATATCCTCATTGATGACTGATTGAAAAGGCAAGTTAGACTTTCAGATCATGAGATAAAGATTGAAACTTGAAAGTCCAGGGTGTTCATGTTAAGTGACAGATCAATAACCGCAGTATCATGTAGTCATATACGTGTTTTAGCAGGCCTAGTACTTTCCTTTTTTGTATACTGTACTGCACTAGTGTGTGTTGAAATGACTGTAAATACAATTTTTTTCTTAGTGGCAAAGGATTAGGAATATTTCAAGTCAGCATCTCACATTCGCAGGTTTTTCTGCTGTGATACAAGGTGCTGTTGAACAGACTATATGCTATTATTATCACATGGCCCTTGTAACAGCAGGAATGGGACAAAATAACTCTGCTTCTTGGCCCGAGGAACAGGCACGGACCAGGTAGAGCTGTATTCTGCTCTACTGAACCAAGCATGCTATATAATTTATATCTAATACTAAACAATTTACAGTCTTCCCCCAAATAGCACTTCATTTGTGAGGAGTCCCAGCCAGCTCTGTCAGAAAGCATAGTTATTGCTAAGCATAAAAAAAACCCAGAAGAGAACAGATAACACAGACAGTTTGCTATTCATCATGCCACAGTGTTGTAGAACGTAATGGCCAGGAAAGCTCATTTAATTGTCCATTATACAAAAGCCACTGTGCCCATGCTACAAGCTTATCAGGAGTCTTCTGCATCTGAGAGCTTAAGTGGACACAGGCACTTTGTCAAAAGTCATCAGATCGAGTTTGATGGCAACCAAATAACAAAGCAAGAGTGGATTTTGCCTCTGGTTTGGCTCCAGGACAAAACTTTCTCAAAGCTGGTGGGAAGGGACAGTAGGTCGGGCTGAGAAACATAAATAGATGGCTGATAGTACTGACCTGCCTGTGGTGACAGCAGGAGCTGTGAGATGAGGTTTGGGTTTCCAGCAGCCTTTCCAATAAAAGTAAATATTTTGATTCGAAAACACGCAGCTATTGCAGCAAAGAGAGCGAGTACCCTGAACGGACAGGTATCTTGGGGAAAAATTTTCTCCTACTTGCATTTGGTATGGTTGTTTATAATCCCACGAAGTGCATGTGACACTGATCACTGAGGACGTTATCCACCTCTGCCACTGGTGAAGGTGGAGTGGATGAACAAGGTCTTTGGTGACTTTTGTAGCCTTTTTCTTTATTGCAGAGCGAGAACCAGACACCTGTGAGCCCAGACTGAACGCAGCAATACAGGACATCAATCAGAGAAATTTTGGAGCTCGTCTTTTGCCTGTACCTTTTACCTCTTTTATCTTTCCTCATGACATACAAATTTTAACTTTGTAGCGTCACGAGATTTTAATCCCCTCAATATATATATGGTGTAGGTTAAAGTTGGTTTAGTGTTCAGATGAGCACAAGTGGTAACTCAGCTTCTAATGTTTACTCCTTGCAGAGGAAAAAAATATTGTCTGCTTACTAGCATTACTAGGGCAGATATGTTTTTAAAATTTAAGGGGGAAAATGAGAGAAAGAAGAGATATCACAGTTCACTTCATCACTTAAGAACCCTGGAACTACCCAGTAAGTTTAGATATCTTAATGTTAGGCATTAATTTAAAAGGCAATAAGTAATTATTATAAACTTAAGTCTATATTAATGTTGTTACTCTGGTGCCATTAAAAAAAATGAGCAGATGAACATGTCTAATAAAGACTGAGCTTGAACTTTAATAGTTTTTTGGTTTGTTTGCTTTGTTCTTCTGATGGGATCTCCCGCTTACAGAAGAAGTGGGAACTTAATACTTTAGTCAATTCTATCCTCCCATCAAATTGAGATTAAATTTGACTCCAGCTGAAATGCTTAGCAGGACTGTACGAGCCTCATTTCCTCAAGAAAATAGTCTGCAAAATAGCTGGGGGAATTCTGAAACACTTTTACTCTGAGAGAACAAGTGGAGCATTGATACTTGTTCACCACCACTCTAATCCTTTAGGATTGATTGCAAACCTCTCCTGCCTACACTGGCAACCAGAGGATGTGTTTAATTGATTCTGCTTTTCCATTTTTGTCTTGTTCAAAGGAGGGGTCAATATTTGCACTGATTGGGGAACCATTGAAGAATTTCTGTTAAAAGTCCTTAAACTGCAAAACCTACAAGCACTCTTGCCTAATAGGAATATTGCTTCAAAATCACCCCAGTGAAGATTAATCAGATGATTAAAACATTGTGACTAATATGAGTGTTTTTAAGGTTTCTCAATTTTTCTTTTGTTCCTACTTTTCTTGTTTCTTTTAGCACTTCAGCCTAACAATGTGTTTCTTTCCTCTGTGAGGGGTGGGCACCGCAGAGATACCTGAACCAGTTTTGATTAATGTGTCTGAAGCTTTAAACACCTCTGGCAGAGTCTTGACTGAATGTTCTTTAAACAAAGACCTTTTTTTCCTTTTTTTTTTTTTGTTTGTTTTCATGTGAGCTTTTCCTCTACTACAGTATTCTTTATCAATTTCCACTACTCCCTGTGTTTCATTCTACATTAGGACTGCACTTGATGATCTGGCCTCTGATATCTTTTTTCAGCTGTTTGCCATCGGAGTTGGAACAAGGAGGATGGTGCACCTAACCCTTGAGGAAATTGCACTTGGTTGGACCTACAAAAATATCCTATCAAATAAAGGCTAAGGGAAGCAGAGCTTTCTCAGTGCAGATCTAAAGTTGTACCACCAACTCTGCTAAGAGCGAAGGACCACCACGCAGAAATTGCACTCCTGGAACTTGCTTCTTCCTATAAACTCATGGTAGAGAATGGGAATAAAACTGAACCCCTTTGTAGTAAAAACTGTCCTACTCAAGGTACTCAGTTCCCCTCTGGATAATTAATGACTAATTTTTACTCCTGTGGGAAGTGCACTGGACCAGAGGGAATTCAGCACATGCTGCTGGTGAGGGCCATCCTTAAGAGGGAGAGAGAGTTAGAGGTATGTTTTGGTGTTTGGATCTGCATAATGGGACCTTGATTATGTTGTGGAAACTTTCTTCCAAGACAAACTGCAGGGTCTTGCAGTGTGCCTCAAACAAAGGTAGAAGAATTGTGTGCTTGGGACTATTTTTCGTGGCTTGAATTTCCCTTTTCCTTTTTTTTGTTTATTAAAAAAAACAGCCCTTACGGAAGCCTTTAATAGAGAGGCTGTAGTATTCACTATTTCAGGTTGGTTGAAAGCCAGATCTGTCCTTTCACTTGTCCCTTATAGGAGTAATTCCACTCTAGCTGTTAGATTCCAGGGTAATGCAGAAAATAGTGTCTGAATCCTCCCTTCCCCACCTCGGACTAAGAGGGAATGGAAGAAGAAGAGCGATAGTATAGATCTGTCGTATACTGAGGAATCCAGAAGGGCTGAAGTACTTCCACTTTAGGTCTGACACATGGTGACTTTGGATTTCATTTCTGGAGCAGAGCTATTTACTCTGACACTTGAATCTGACCTGACCTAAGGATGCCCGCCCAGAAATTGGGCTAACAGACTTGTCACTTGTTCCATCTCCAATAAGTCAGTACTATCAAGGCTTTTCCAGAATGCTTCAAGACAACTCTGGCTTGGAAAGACCTCAGTGTTTCTAACAGCCGTTAATTTCCTTCCATTTTAACAAAAAGAGAAGGAGACACCTGGAAAGCAGTTGTGAGACCCTTAGAGACCAGCCAAGGTGGTTGCTGATGGCAGCAGAGGAACAGTGAAAAGTCGTACCAATTGATGCATCTGTTTTTCCAGAGAAGACCGCACTGAAAGACTTTTAAACAAATAAAACGCAAAAAAAAAATAAAAATCTAATATTAATCTAAAATAGAAACTTGTTGCTTAACTATAACAACTCCAACAGCTGGCTGCTTACTAAAGGGATTTAAGAGGATTTCAGTATTTAACTATGATTTGTCTTTTTGTTGTTGTTGTTTGTGTTTATACTGTCAAAACATGGCAACAAAGAAAACATGAATTTATATAACATGAACAACAGAGTTGTTCTAATGCATTGTTAATCTTCCTCTGTGTAGGAATCACTTTAGAGGAAAGGAAGCACAGAGCACCAGAAACCTAAGCAGTTTTACAGAATGTATCTAGCATATGCTTTCAGCTGAGCTTTGACATGTTACCAGTAGAATGGATTACGCTTTTCAATACAAGCTCTCAAACATAATTTCTTAAAAAGTTGATGGATATTCAAGCCTGAAGGAGAAATCCAGGAACGGAGCAGCCAAGTAACAGATCTATTCCTTTTCCAGGCCCATATCTGCATGTTCTTCAATGAAAAAAATACATCCAAGCTTTCACATAAACTTCATGTCAGAAAAGTCTTCCCTTCTGCTAGAGGACATGTCCATATCAAAGTTTCACTAGCCATTTTAATGGAAGTCTGTATGAAGCACAAAGGTGGTATTTGACTAATGCCTCATGGCAATTCCTGTGTTAAAAGCTTGATCCATTGAAATCTTCATGTTAAATTCCAGCAGGCTCTGTGCCCTCACGCTTTTTGATAGCACAATGGTCTGAGCTCACAATTTTGATAATAAGAAGCAGCGAGTCCTGAACAGCCTGTAAAAGAAGTCAGATTTGTAAGAACTCAGTGGATAACTTCTAAGAAAGTCACGAGGTAAAACACAAAGCAAGCCCATGGGCACTAAGCTTAAAATTGCCACGTGCTGGGTCTGAATCTCAAGTTTACGTGGTCTGCAGTTGAAAAAATATAAGGAAACAGTGATTCATATACCCTTGGGATACATGGTGGGAGTCTAGAAAAGAGAAATGACTTGCCAGAGGCAAAATAGCACATCAGAAGAACACGCAGCTTTGCCTTTACAGCCATCCTGTTGTGCACCTGGTTCTGTGCTTAGGCATTGTGTGCCACCTGCCTGGGGTTGCTTCTAACATCGTATCCTTGGCCTGTCACAGTCCTACCAGGAGTACAGGCTGACAGTCAAGGAAATGCACAGTTAATTGTATTTTTATGAACTAATACTGACATCGTGTGGCTGCCTGGCAAGAGGAGGAGTTGTCTTCCTCGGGCTTCTCCTCTGCCTGCCCACTGACTGTAGGACTAACAATCCCTGGGACTTTTAAAAGCATCCTTTGGCGATTAGCAGCTTGGGAAGCCAACGTAAAAGTAACAAAAACTGAGTCTTCCCTCCTGTTTTCCTTCTGAAAGTTCCCAGTGGCAAGGGAGATCCTTTTTATGTCAGTACAAATGGATTGTGTGGGCTATTGGGGGCTGGTAACGACACCCCCCTAATTCACCTGTGTAGTACGTGGCATGTCAGCTACGGAGGAAATGACAGGGCCGTGCGGGCGCTCTGCTGAACTCAGAGTTTACTGCAGAGAATAGAAACAAAGATTGGCTGCCTGTTTAGCCGTGCCAAAGACGTTGCTTTTCAAAGACATTCACAAGGAGACAAGGCAGGGTTCCACTTGCACAACCACATCTCCGTGTAGCACTTGGGAAAGTTCACACCTAACCCAGACACGGAGAGCCTCCAGTTACCGTTGCTGGTGATTTAAAATAACTTTCATTTTGACTAGCTGTGTCTCCCTGCCAGGTAGAGATTGCTTTTATGATTTATCAAAGCTTCTTAAGGATGTTCTTTCTGAGCTGCCTGCTGTGTCTTTACAGTTAGCACAGTAGTGTGCGGCACTAGAGAGATATTGCTGTATATGTTCCACATTAAAGATCAGACAGGGTAATCCCTAAATAACTCTGCAGCTAAAGAGCTTGTGGCAGCTTTGGATTACACAAGCAGGCAAGATGCGTGCTTGTGGCAAGAGGCTGTACAACTTAAAGCCAGACAATTCTATGATTTTCATGTCCAAGTCCACCAAAATAATTTGAAATTTGGTAGAGAAGTCACCAGACCTGTCTAATGAATTGATGGAGCTCAGTCAGTGTTTCCTGAGCTAATCCACCCCTACTGCACAGGGCAAGGCAGACTCTCCAAATGTCTGTAGAATAACACCATCACTCTCTGCTGCAACGAACCTTGTTTTGACATCCCAACTCATGCTGCCTATAGAATGAACCTATTCTAGATGCAGGAGCAACAATTGCTGTTGATGATTAATTAATGACTGAGCTTGAATACAAACTGCAGTAGACATGCAGTGAGAGGGAGAAAAGGCAAGAAATGATGAAAGATGGCATTTCCAATTTGTGTGTTGATTCTTATTTGCAATTCCATGGCTGGAGGAAGAAAAGCACAGCCCAAGTTTCATCTGCCTCTCCAAATGTGTGCAATTTTGTATGAATATGAACCTATTAGTTGCCTATGTGGACCGAGGCCTACAGCAGAACTAATTGTAAGTAAACTAGATGCTAATGTTATCTCTGTGGGCACGTGTATGAGCGTGTGTGAATACATCTCACTCCTTCTCTGACTCAGAGATTAATCCTCTTTAGGGCATAATGAAAACCTGATCAGGCCAGTGTGAGCTTTTAGGAACCATCCAAGCTGAAGAACAGGTTGCTAATATCACCACTGTACATATCAATGTCTGATCAATGACACCTGGAAGGATGAAATGCAGAAAACCCAGGCTCTTGTTCTTTTCTTGAGTAATTAGGTCTCAGTTCCAGGAGAGTAATGAACTCCAAATCCAGTAGACACATTTTGGCTTATTAGCTTGCTAATTACTGCCTTAATTGTGTCAATAGGAATTTGGGTGTGTGCTAATTCAACCTCTTGGACTTTAAATTTGCCTCCTGACTTTTCAGCCAACTGTCCATCACGCTTTACACTATCCTTGGTAATGGGTGGGGAAGAAGGAAGTGTTTGGGTTGGGGGTGCAGGTTGGAAGAAAAAGAGAGAGAAATTGGGATATAAAGATTATGGGAAGGAAGGATCACACGTTGCAGCTAGAGTAGTAGGAGTTACATCTGGGAGAACAAGAGCATAGGCAGGCTGCTGCCGTGCAGAACACACTGTGCTTCCAGGCGTTTCAGAGGCTTTAGACCAGATCCACTTTGGGCTATACAGTAACAGTTCACTAGCCTGCCTGCTTGCCTTTAGCTCTCCAACCATAAAGGAAAAAAACCCAAACCACTGACCGGCCCTAGTCTTGAGAAGACAAGAAAAGCCCGTGTGACCCGTTCTCTGCTTCCCATCGTTGCTGTCTGCCATGGAGTTATTTGTGATTCACCCTGTGTCTCAAAGGCATACCTGCCCCTTGCTGTTATACCCCTCTAAGAAGGTATCCAAAGGGCCAAACAGAGTCTTTGACCTCATATAGGCATCTGCCTTTTAGGAAGTGGGGACCTGTCTTTCAAGCGTTGCTCCCATCTTGCTTTACTGGTCTAGGAAACCCATGGGTCTTTGATATGCAGATTAAAATCTAACGAGAGTGTGAACTGTACCTACTTCGTCTTGGACAGTCACGGCAATAAATCATGGTGTTTCTTCACTGGGAGACCCCAGCACAACACTAGAGTCTGATGAGGATATAGTTTACCATAGCTGCCACCATTTTAATAAGGTGTACTTAGCATTTTTTAAAAATAACGGAAGGAAAATACTAATTTGCACCAGATACAATAAACCTGGCCCTGGTTCAGCTTTCCAGCATAGTTGTGGCAACAAGTCTCTCCTGATACTGACAAGCGTATCTGCTTATCTGCTCATCCCAATTGCTCTCAGGTGTGTTCTGCCAAATCCCAGAGAATTCCTGTTACATTTTGAGGACGGACAAATGGCTCGCTGGAATTAGGGTGAGGCCAATTCATCTTCTGCCTGTGTGAGTGGAATGTAATTATAATCAAAAGATAAATGCATTTAACCGGTGCAATATTTACTCTCTCCCTGCTGCTGATCCCTTTGTCATTTAATATGATTGAGAAACGAGTCAGAAAAAACCCTATCTATCCAGACACAGGCACAACACCACAGCCCTTTGCTGGCTACTAATCAGTTTGCAACACGAAGGCAGCAACCGCCTAAATTTTGCACCCCCTCCCTTCTTGTGTCCAGGCTTCCATCAGCTTCTCCATGTATTTGCTGTTTTTTGGATTCTCTGTGGAAGACACCATTGAACGGCTCTTTTTCCACAAGAATTGTCTGAAATAGCATAAAGATACAGTACTTAGGGTTGGGAAATTTCTGCTGGGACTGTGCTCTGCTTCACCTCCTTCATTTCCATTTCCCAAGATGACAGATACCCAGCGATGGATCCCAACATACCACACTATACCACTGATGCCAGCAGCAGTCTGTAAATGTATCTGGGGTAAAATTACACAAATAGACAGAGGGGGGTATATCCTTGCTACCAGGTAAGGATAAACACATGCTTGTGTTTCTGATATACAGCTGTGACTAATTTTAAGTACACATGTATTTTTTCTGGAAATCTGTGGAGTAAGACCCGAATTTATGGCTGTCGTCCCTGTTCACTTGGCTGGAAAAAAAGCAGAAATGTTCTTTCCTTGTTCTATGAGCTGGTATAGACATTGCCATAGAGGCATGAGAAACGGCAAACCCTCCGAATCCTGCCCCACCAATTTCAATTTCTGTGACCTCCTGATGACAGCGTACAGCTGCGTGTAAGGAAGTTCCTGGCCTCGATGTATGGGGGCTGAGAAACTCAAGTCTTCTTATGAATTACATTTCTGAAACGAGTTCTTAAACTCAGAAATACCTACCAAAAAAAAGTGTTCAAGCATTTACTAATTTGCTGCCTTCAAGGTTTTGCTGCTTCAAGGTCTCATTCATTTAGTCAGCCAACAAGAGCCCCGCATTAAAGGACACTTAGGCTGTGATTAGTTTATTTAATAATTACTGAGTCAGTATCTCAGAGCTGTTTTGCATTCTTCAAACAGGACAGTCTGAATCAGCCGTGGTGCTTCATACAGCTCATCTGTTCTCCTGCTTCAGACTTGAGAACATTTTCTTCTATCATTGTCATCATGTTTGACCCATACTACATGGACAAAACGGGCTGGGGAACTTCCTTTCTAAGCATCAAGAATCACAAAAAGTCCAGACAAAAGGAAGCAAAGATTTTATTGACATTTCTTTACACAGAACACAAGCTACACAAAATGCCACAATAAAGCATATGTAGAAAAATAGTAGAATCATATTGGCACTGATGACTATTCATTATTATTATTATTTTTATTATTATTATCATCATCTTATTATACAGGTTTCATCATAACCATAATAAATAAGCATTAAAATTTCACAGTGGCATTATAAGCTTTACATTCATGATCTTATTTATACAAGGGACCATGTCAGACTTCTTCAGCTTTTTTTGTATGACCATGATTCAAAGTAGTAGATTTAAAAATTAAAAGCCCTTTCCCTTAACCTATAAGGATCTGTCCACATGAATCCATTGACTTGATCCCTTGGAGAGGTCTGCATTTGTCTAAAAAGACGTTACTTTGAAAACAGAAATGACCAACTGGAAAATTGGCCTTAAAAATAACCCAGGACGTTCACTGACTTCTGGTGGTCTGACTGTGAGACACGGTGAATGCTACTGGCTGCCGTTTGCCAGGATCCTTACGCTCCGTAAACTGCTTCACCAGGTTAATCCACACGAGGATCTGGCCCATCATATCAAAAGTGCATTTGAGCAGCATTTCTCAGGATCAGACCTTTAGTCAAGACCTTGTGAATGCTGTTGAGTCAGAATCTACATTTCAAGAAAATTGACTTGCATCTCTGTTTTTCCTAAAATGTCATGGAATTGACCCAACTTCATCTGTTTCCACTTTGTGAGTTCAGTTTTGTTTTTTTTGATGTAAGTCTCGCTTAAATCTTGACAGACATAGGTAAAGAAAATTGAAGTGTATGGCAGTTGGCAAATGTTCATTAGGGAAAGGGAAGTAAATTAGAGAGAGGCAGAACAGAGCGTGTGTTGTAAATCTCGGTGTCTTAAAAATAAATAAAGAAACAGCACAGATTTTCCAAGCTCACAGCCGCTAATTATTGCCTCTTCTGTCTGATTTGAAATATAATTTGCGAGAAACGTGACTGCCTCAATCAAATATAATAATGTATCGTTTAAAAGTGCAACCTCTAGAGTCACACGACAGAATCAGTCGTACTCACATTCAGACCACAGAAATGTTATAATTGAAAATGCCATAGACTGCTCGTCTGCAAAGTTCAGCCTCAGCATAAAGTTCCTGTCTTTAAATCCAAATTTGCAGAAGAAGGTTGTACCTACTGTTACATGCGCCGCTTACAACATGCATATTGCTTGTCCTCAACAACCAGCCTTGAAGGAAGTACTTGGATATATCTCTGATTGCTGCCTGTGTGCACAAACATGGGCATGGTCACCAATGTCAGTATTTCACATCCACTATGCATGGGTACAAATGGTTAGTAAATCCAGGGCTCAGACTCTTGATTCTTTATAGGTTTTTTTTATGAAAAAAAAAAATATATTGACTTGCTGAAAGTAGAAATGAATTACTTGAAACTCAGCCCAGTAGTATTTGTCAGTTTCTTATTCAAAAAAACCATTTATTTATTTTTAAAAACTTTCCTATCCTTGTCCTTGATAACCAAAAACTGTACGTGTGCTTAAAGAAAACCACTTTCAGAGATAATTACTTGCAGGAAACAGCAGCTTTTAATTCTAAGGGAGAATTCTAAGGGAGATCTTATATAAGATCATCACTTATTATCATAAAATAAGTAAAATATAACTCTTTGAAACATAGGATAAGGACCTTCATAGAATTGTGGTCCTGTCCACTGAATTCTATTCCACATGTCAGTTGAGGAACAGTGAAGGTCCAATTTTAGGTGTTACCTTCGCGCTGAGAATTAATCCGTCAGTGTAAGGTGTTCCATTTGAATAGATACTGTACAACAGAGAAGCACTTTCTGATGACATTCCTAACTTTAACTTTTCAAAAGTTAGAGCCTGATTTTGAGGGTTACAATTTTAATACACCTCCAAGAGAGTTTCATCATGGTTTCCAAGACTCTCAAACCAAGACAATGGTTTATCAAACCAGAGTAATTGTGTTTGTACGTTGCATACAGGGAAAGATATGACATCGATCAAGACCTGCCTCACAGTTACATTTTATTTGGAATATAAATCAGAATTTTCTAATTTTAAGTTCCTGAGTGTAAATTTGCAGCGTTGAATAAGAGAGAGGACAGGATTCACCTATTTCCTTGATTTGCCTAAATGAGAGACCAATTACCATAAGCTCCCTCTAAACAAGAATGAAGGTCCCCCAGCAGGCAAGTCTTTCCAGTTAAAGCTTGTACTCTTCACTGAAGGTAATTCTGTCTATAGAGAAAGCTTAATTTTTTGATATCTCAGATGCTGTGGCTAATTATCTAAGCATAAGTGGAAAGATAGAGATTTAAGATCAGATTTATTTTTTTTAAAGGATTTGAGTCTATACTAAGGGATTTATGAAAATGATTGAGACCTTAGTCTAAGACTGTGGCTTAAAAACCCCGCAATAATAAAGGGATTCATCGTTCAAGACCGAGAAATCCAGTCGTAAGTTAAAATGCTCAGCACTTAAGAAAGCTTACTATTAGAGACAAATCCATGTAACAAAATATAGACATAAATTTCAATTTATTTCTGAACTTTGTGTTTTGGAATATACTGATCTATGTTTTGATTTTGACCCAATACTTTTCCCAAATATACAATCATATCCAGAAGTACTAACTTCGATGAAGTGGACAGGGTTTGGGAAAATGTTCTTTTTGCTTTCTTTGCCATTACTGCCGTCTTGCTGGGGTTGACATCATAGACAGAAGGAGGATTTTCTCTGAATCTTTGCTTTCTCCCATCCTTAGTCTATCGTAGCTGTACCTGGTTTCTTACTCAACTGGAGACCCTAGAAGGCATGGGGCAAAACACCAGTGTATCTTCTTTCTTGGCAAAACAAACACAATGGAAAATAAGCACAAAAACCGCTACAGATTACTAGTGGGGTTTTGGTGGGGTTTTTCCAGACATGTGGTTGCAAAAGAGTACCGTGTCTTGTCTAGACTGATCTCCCTCATAACAGGATTTAATGGCAGAAAAAGGAAATAGCTAATTTCCCAAACTAGATGCATAGTCAAATCTATGCAAGACTCAAAGAGAAGTGGAAAACTGATAAATCATTGGTCTATAAGCTGAAAAATGAACGCTTGGTTAACGAGGATGAATGTCAAGGAAAATTAAAAAATGGCAACAAGCTTCCTGTCTCGGGAGATATGGCAGCTCGGTGTGACATGTTGCAGTGACCACGGGAACATGGAGGTAGTAGATAACACACACCAAATTCAAGACCACAAGATAAGATTAGTTGACTAAAGGTGTGCCAAGAGGGTGACAAATCACTGTACAAAATAATTGCTCTCCTCCCATGAGGTGGATGAAGCCAGGAAACCACTCCTTCACAGGAGCTCTGGAGGACAACCAAAGTAAACTCCCCCAAAAGGAACAGAAATCTGTTAGATTCAACAATCACCAGTGGCTTTTGAGTATGCTACGACATACATAGACTGCATATGGGAACATACATTCATTACATATGTGAACATAACATACATTCCATAAGGGAAAAGATATTTTGTGTACACATACATATGTAGGGTATACCACACATATGTCATATAAGAACTGCATTTTGCATTATCATTTTAGCCAAAAATGATGACACACGTTAGATCAAAAAGGTTCTCATACTCTCTTTAACCTTTCCAGTGCAGGTACCTGCATATATGATAATGTATCAGAAATGCCTTGACATCTTTCCATGGTTAGGAATGATGCAGGTAGCCTTATCCATATAAAAACAGTAAAGAGTAAGAGAGCATTTGGGACAGGTAGATTTCTACTAGCACTTAGGCTTACAGGGAGGAATGAAAAACTTCTGAAATCAGTTGCTAGAAACTGCTATAAAAATTGAAATATTAGGGCTTTCAGCAGCAGAAGCTGTTACACTTATTAGTGTAACCCCATTTACGGGAAGTATAGAATAAGGGTGGCTGCCACATTACTCAAACCACCCACCGCAAAAAATAAAAAAAAAAGAAGAAAAAAGAGTTGTTCAAGACTGAACTTTTATGTGGAGGAGGATTTTTTTGTTCCTTTGGATAAGCTGTTTGTGTTTGTAGCTGATAGGTTTCAAAGACTGAAAAACACGCTGGATTGCAATAAGTGTAGTTCCATTCACTGTGTCACAGTCTCATATTTTCAGAGGCAGAAGCTACTTGAAGACGTGCAGCTCCATGCACGTAGCCAATGGACTTTTGGCACAGATATATATGTGTGCAAATCAGTTTTGGACAGATGTGGTTAAGTCTGCTACACAGATAATAGGATCTTGCAGCACTTTGGGTGAAAGCAGAGAGCTCAATTTTCAAAAGCAGAGAAATCAAGTTTCAAGGTTGTAACAGAAGTTAATTTAGTCTGACCTTTTGCATAAGGAGAGTTTATACATATTTATTCTTTATGGTTTTATCCTGTGCAGGGAAGGACCGACTCATCTGCATTTAAAGCAACTCTAGGCTGATTAAACTGTTTTCATAAGCTTTTCTATTCAGTGTGTGAATTCCCTTCTTTTAGGGAAGTGCATATATATTATTTAGTCTTATTAAAATAGAGAAGAAATAGCAGCAGCATTTCTTTCAAACCAGAGGCTGTCAGGAACCAGCACACCATTGACCTGATGATCACAAGAAGTGTCTTGCAAGGACGGAGCAGACTCATATCAGTCTTCCTCATTATCTGTGCCTAAAGCTTACCAGTGACTAAGATAGCCTCAAATAAGACGTGCAAAACCAGGAGGGAAACAATTCGCACACCAGTGAGCCTGCCAAGGGTGCAATGAGGAGCCAGATGTATTGTGTGCTGAAATAGAGGCCCATAAACAGCGGTGGCATGCCACGGGTCACAACACTTTGCCCTTGCTGGTACAATTACCTTAACCAAGAGAACACAGGAGCAAGAAGTAAAGTTGAACTCACAGGGCAATGTAAGATGGAAGCTTGCAAGTTGTGTCAACCAGAGCTCTTCAGATTAGAACCTGATTTAGGAAGAGGATGTGATGAGAACCAACAGCCAGCGAGCCCCTCTTGCGCAGGGAAAAGGTACCAGGCTGCACCAGAGCTGTCATCCAAGGAAGTTTGCCAGTACCTGTAGCCTCCTAAACCCAGATCAGGGATGAGAAACTGGAAAGGGCCCAGAATGGGCTGTCAAGAAGGTGAGGTGCCTAAGCACATGGCTTCTGAGGAAAGCTTGAGAGTCAGGCTTCTTTGGTCTGGCAAAGAGGAGACCAAGTGACAACCTAAGAGCTGTCTGCAGGTATTAAAAAGGGAGTTACAAGTCATTTCCCAGTGGAGGGAAATGTCAGAGACAAGTTCCTCCCCATGAAAGAAAAAGGTGGTATAATAAAAGGTGACAGCAAGATGTTGCAGCTTAGAAAGTTTGAACTGGATTTTTAATTACTTTTTTTGGAAGAGGGAGTAATGTACAACAGTTGATAAGATAATCCAGAATAGTTGGAGTAAAAAAACATCACCAGATGTTTTCAAGACTCAGCAAGACAAAGATATGGCTGACCTTAACACTCAGCTATTTCAAATGCAGAGGCAGAAAGGAAGAGATCTTTTTTTAACATGCAGAAAACACCAGAGGAACCTACAAATGCTAATGAAAACTTGGCTTGAATTCCCAGTTTTCACATCGTCTTGCGATAGCTTCTCTGTCAAGCATGGTTCTTCTCTGGCAAGTGAACAGTGAAGAGGATCGGTCAGTGGATATTTTTGAAGTGCTTTGAAGTAAAATAGTGCTCAGTATTCCTGTTAGTAATTTCCAAACCTCTGTGCTAAGATTTAAAGCCTTTAGAATACAATCCTTTAGAGCTAAGCAATTTCAACTTCCTCTATTGCCAGTGGGTAGACCTGATTTTGCAAACAAATTAACAGTTTCATTAAAGAGAAAATGGCCATCCATTGGAGGCTGGGAAAAAAACACATTTTCTGCCAAATTTTAAAGGAGCCTGATTTATTTCTTCAGGGTTTGTTTTTTATTAAGCTGGACAGTCAAATCTTGCACCGAAGTATGAAAAACTGAAGAGCTAACACTTAGGGGCGTTGTCCAGTCCAAAGATGCTGGGCCTCTACTTTTTGTCTACCTCTTAGACACCCAAGAAGTGAGTCTTGTAAGTTCCCTGGTCAGGGAAGAGAGGTAGGTTACCCTGAATGCCACCAAAGCAGAAAACAGTATCGCTCCTGCAGACTTTCAGTAGTACCCACCTCTCCTCATTGACTACATAGAGAAATTAAGACTTATATTTTAGTAGAACAAAATATTTTGCAACTAATTTTAAAGCACAAATTAGGTGATGAAATTAGACAGGTTATATTCAGTCCTCGAAGCAGAAACATCCCCAGAGGTTTCTCCAGGTTTTTATGCAGGTCAGCATACAACTATTACCAGGAGATTGAAAACCAACCCCTTGAAAATCCGCAGCCCAACTGCAGAAAGAACTAGCTGTTCTGTCCCTCATCTACTCACACTTAGTCACTACTGAAATTTTGTGTCCATCCATATTCACGAAACAAATCTTTCATTTCAGAAGAAACTAAATTATTTCAAAAGTGGAGCTCAATGGGTTCTAAGAGTCCTGTAATAGTGGAAAAATTTAATCTAGCTATTAATAAAGGCATGATATCTGCTGAATTGTTATAACCACACTCTTTTCAGGTGCTTCAAAAATTTTAAAATAGTTAATGCCTATCTTTTTAAAGGCTATGGACTGCTTTTAAATCATCTTATTTAAAGATGAAGTAGAGATTGAAAACAAGTCAAGGCATCTTTGTGGGTTTTTTACCATATCCTTCTATGAACTTGTCAATAAAACTGGGTAACATCCCATTAAAAAGAAGAAGAGAAAGAGGGCAAAGCTATTCTGAGAACCTTAAAACGAATGCTCAGCTAGACCATTACTGTCAGTATTTCCCATAATGTTCTATCAGCATAAGGAAGATAAAATCAGTGTCTCATCATTTCACAGGGATGACGTCTCCCGTATATTTGCGAGGCTCCACAGAAGCTCTCTGCCATAGCGCACAAGGAGCAAGTCGTATGGACAGAATCCAACTTCATGTACAATCCAACTCCAATTCTGAAATCAGACTCCCAGCCATGGAAGAACTCTGCATGCATAGGAACATGGAAACCTTTAGGTATGTTAATCCATCAATCAGGGCACTGATAGCAGTACAGAATGTGAAACTGAACATGTTGAAAGGCCCACTGCCTTCTGCAGTAATACAAAAGAGATCTTTTCACATTTCCCTTCCCTCACAGTCATGCGAATCGAAGGCCGGGAATGCTGTCTACCGCACAAGGCAAGGCAAGAAACCACCCATCTGAACTTCACACCAGCTACACTGGCTGGTATATTGTCAGACTCAGTAAACTCATGATTTAAAAAGTTGAGGAGTACAGACTGTATACATATACACACACATATGCACATACAACATGCTGAAGCTTGCTGATGGTTGGAGATTGCGTTTCTTTCTGTTTTTCAAATACTCCCTAGAAGTCCGTGTCTGAGGATGGTGAGACACTGGAACAAGTTGCCCAGAGAAACTGCGGATGCCCCATCCCTGGAGGTGTTCAAGGCCAGGTTGGATGGGGCTTTGAGCAACCTGGTCTGATGGGAGGTGTCCCTGCCCAGGGCAGGGGGGTTGGAATTTGATGATCTATAAGGTCCCTTCCAAACCCAAACCATTCTGATTCTGTGATTAACCCACATGTCCCATTATATTTAAAATTCTGTAAACAATTTACCAAGGTAGAAGTAAGCTGTGATATGTACGTGTAGATGGCACTAAAACGTTGAGGCCAAAAAGTGACAAAGACTTCCAAGAAGTGGGAACCAGAAGTTCTTGAATCCTGACAGAATTTATTTGTTAACTGGGTAAATCCAGCTTTTAGTTTTAAAATGTCAATTTATAAATGGGAAAATAAAAGGGAAAATAGTATCTACCTATTTAATTCAAGTACTGAGGTAATATTAAATGTTTAAAAAAATTGGCAATGTTGAAACACACGATGTAACTGTATCCATATGATTTTTGCCCCTTTGAGGGGAAGATGATTTTTAAGTGCAATATACCTTCCTATTTACTGATGCTCTTAATCTCACTCTTTTGAATATTCTTTCGTTCTCCTTTCTATTTTAAAAACATGCCTAGATTATCAAACCAGCCTTGTTCTTTAACAGCCTTTACCAGTTTGCTAGCAACTCTTTTCTTGAATTAGCTCTGTGTAAGTTTTCCACTTTTTCTCTTCAAAAAAAACCAAAATTTCACTTTTGGCATGTACCAATACTTCCCTGTGGTTGCAAGGTTTTTTGTTTTCATTTTTTAACTCTCTTAATTCAGAAACATCCACTATCCTGGCCTTGATTTACTGATGAGAGTCTTGATACCTGAAACCATGTTTGTGATCTTTTTATAGTCTTTGTCCCAAGATATAGAGGGCTGGTCATTCATGTTTTTAAACAAATTATGTTTGCATTAAAAAACTGCCTGCCTTCCAAACAAAAATAATTGTGAAGAATTATTCACTTTCTCTTTTTTGATAAAACTGCTATGATACTGAAAATTTATCAAAATGGTATGAAAATGTATAGAAAGTTATTGAAATTTCTCACATTTAATCTGATAACTTTTAAATAGAAATTTTAATTAAAAATTTGGGGAAAAGACCACTAAAAAAGTGAAAAACGAGTTCTTTTCTGAACTCTTAAAAACAATTTGGATATCTTTGTATGAATAAAGTTTTAAATGTTTCAAACTGTAACCATATAATAATTAGGACTGTGTATAGCTCTGCAAATGGGCATTTGTAAAGTTTTAATAGAGCATTGCAGAGGAGCCTAAGAGGACATCATTATAATTTTGATATTTTCCACAGTCCTTACCACTCTGTGTCTCCAGCCTATTTTCATCTGATCAATTGCGGAGTTTTTAGGGGTATGACTGCTTAGATTTTGAATTACATATCAAAGTAACAAATTTTAAAAAAATAAAAATTTTGTTGGGGTAAGTGTACTTAGATACAAGTAAAAATTGTACCTCTAAGGTGATAACAACCACAATAATGGTCCTCTATAAATGTAAACAGAAGAAATGCTAAGAGATGCCACTGACATTTCACAAATAATCGAACAGAATCCTCTTGGTCTTGTAGCTTATAACTTGAACCAAATTCTTCCCAACATAAAGTTTGGGGTTTTTTAAAAGACAAATATAAAGTTTTCTTTACTCTATGTTAAATATTTCACTCCTTTCCATTATCTGAATGTACGTATGTTACAAATTATTACCAGTAATGGAACCATCCAAATATTTTCTTTCAACAAATGGAAACATTGAAACTTTCATAAATGTTTTTCAGGCTTCTCAGTTCATCACAAAGGAGGTTTTAACCTGAGTTCATATATATGCTTGTTTCCTCTTGTGTTAACTACCCCGAAAGTGCTACAAATGTATAGCTTTGTTAATAGGTAAATAAACATTAAATCAAGGACAGCCAAGTTCCTGGGTGTATTCAGGAGAAATGGGAATCATATTGATCCAATCACATGTAGAGAATTAGCCTTCTTATTCCGATTCTGTACTTCAGAAGTGTCTCATGTCTTTATGTGGACAAAGACCATAGAAACTGAAGAGGAGTATTTATTTCTTCCAAAAGCACCAATATTTGGAAGCTTGAATGCCTTAAAGCCATAGCACTTTATTCTCTGAAACAGAAATGAAAATGAAGAGTTTGAAAGTCCCACCTGATCTCATTTCTAACACTGCACTCTTTTGGCAAAGGGATTCTCTTCCACTCGATGAAAAGTTTTGCCTCTGTTATCCCGTACTTCAGGCACTATTTGAAGTAGTTGAGTCCTGCCACGAGGAAAAACTTCTCCAGGAAAAGTTCAGAGTCCAGCACGGCAATGTGGGCAGCTCGGCCTATCAACGTGTTGGCCGTGTTTGGCAGAGCGTGGAACACGTTGTGTCTTATCAAAGTGCAGTCCTTCGCCCCAATCAAAGGCTGCAGCAGGTTGTTAATCATTTCTGCGTAAACAGGACCTGCAAAAGAGTTTAGATGTCACACCTATGTGACAAAGCTGCCAGATCCCCTCTTTCCTTATAGTATCGTTTAATTACAGTCGCAATGAGAAGGAAAATTGAAAGAAAATGTCGAAGATTTGCCAAATGCTATGATGTGTTAATCTAATGGAGGCATTGGTTATCTGAAGAGGTCTGCTGAAGCTGCTAGCATGAAGAGCGGGACACTCCTCAGCATCTAGTCTCATCTCCTCTGTGGTGGAAGGAAACAAACTTGTTTCCTTCAGGGGAAAGAGGGTTGGACTCGTGCTGCATGTGAATTCCATTGCAAAAGGGGCTGGCAAGACACAGAGGTCCATCCTCTGGGGAATCTAACGCATCATGCAGAGATGAAGAGCATCATGCAGAGATTTGAGAGCTGACAGGGAAAAAAACAATGTCTCAGGAAACTTGTACTCATAAATGATCTACACTGAACGTAGATCCAGCTCCTGCTAGGCTCATCTTCCTGAGGAACTGGAGGAAAGTGTTAGAAAATTACCTTTTAATTCATATCTGAGGTAGGGTAGAAAGAGCTGTAATTTTAAGTAAGATGTGTGAAGGCAACCGTGTTGATTATTTGGCCTAGGTATCTCTTTCTGCTTCCAAAGAGTACCTCCATTTCTAGGTAATCACATGTGTGAAACGGGTATGAAATGACACTGAACATTATTTCTGGAAGTGGTATCAAAGAGAGGCCATGAATCATTTTATAAATGAGGGAGGCTGCTAATAACAAAGGCCAGACTTGGGACAATACACAGCCTGAGGTCACAGGAGGGCTAGGCCTCTGATGGCATGATGGGCTTTACAGATTTTATTACAAACCAATACGTTTATAGATCTGTCCCTGAAATTACCTGGCAATCATGTAAACAGTATTGAAAACAAAGGGAAAACCCCCTGACTTTGGATGTGCTGAAAGAGATTTCATTTTGTGAAACAAAGGTAAGACAATCCTAGCAAATCAGTAGACTACAGAAAAACATTGTCAAGAGCTATTTCTGTTATCATCACTTTAAAAAAAATAAATTAGAGGGAAGGGGAAGAAGCAGTAAGAAACCTTTGATTATGAGCTGATTGAAAATTGTTTTCATCAGACAAAGAGCTTCGTAAAGAGCTTCTTTTATTGATTTCAGTAATTTCCTGTGGGAAGAGAACACTTTCTTTCTTATCAAATAAACATTTGAGTTTTCATCATGCTGATGAAAAACCCTTGTAATGCAATGACCTCAGTTACACAAAAACATCATTCCTCAACAACTTTGTAAATATAGAAAGGATCTTAAACATACCTGTGTGTCTGTCCTTAAGTGCATTTTTGCACATTTCTATTCTTGCAGAATGAAAGGGGACATATCTGTCTTGGGGTGAGGCCACTAACACAACGTTTTTAAAGTACTGAAGACCTGTGGCAAATGAATTAAATACATTTATCACAACGATGCACAGTGATGAAAATACATACAGTGTCAGCATGACTATTTCCTGTTCAAACACATTTGAAAATCTACAGTGCAAAATAGATTATAAAAATTAAAACATGCCACACAAACTTGGAAAGATTCGTAATAGCTTAAACCCATTTCTCCTGCTCCTGAGAACTATTTGTTACTTATCAACACTCATACAGCTTAACTGTATGTCAACAAAAAAAGTAAGAACTGTCTCTTCAAAAAATTGTTTGATTAAAACCTTAATCTTGCAAATATTTGTGCCTCTTAACATTGGAATCACATGTACAGCCCCAGCATGTCAATGAGTGGTTTGGGATAAATAAGTGTTCACAGGAATGGGGATCACATTAAAAAATAACACAACAAATTACTACAATTTTCAAACAAAACAGAGAGGGAGGAGGAACCAGCTTCACTGCTATGATGTCATACTACTACATCAGTGTTGAGGGAACCTTGGGATCCAGTCCCTGTATTCAGCAGTCCCTTGATAAATGCACACTGCTGGTACGTGGACTGGAAACCAGGAATCCTCCCTCTTCCCTGGAGGCAATGGGACCACTGATGGACTCTGGAAACAGGGTCCCGCTGTTCACCCTGTCAGGCAAACCCACCCACGTTCAGCTGAAAAGGCAAAAAACAGGCCCAGATGATCTAGTCTACTAGTCCAGAGAGTATCCTGAACACAGAAGAGCTGTTGGTTTGACCTTCATCTTTGCCTCTCCCTTATAAGAAAGGGGCCCAGAAACAATTCCTTTGATTTCCAGATTTTCACAGAAAGTTGACCATCGCCACCACAAAAAAAAACCTTCTGGCTGCCTTTATTAAGCCTGGCTGAAGCTGTCTGTCATTTTCTTCTTGTGCAAGCAAACCAACTGAGTTTGTGACTTGAGTCTTAGGTAAAAGGTCAAAGAAGCAGAAGTTACTGTATCTAAAATCTCATGTGAAAAGTTTAAATACGGAATAATGTGGGTTTTTTTTTTCTTTAAAGAGAAACACAAGGGACATTTAACAAGACTGAAAAGTAGCAGGGACTTCTACTTTAAGAATTAAGTCAGAAATTGATGGAGTCTTAAAGAGTTATCTGGGAAAGGAGACACAACACTGCCTCTGATATTGCTCCCTGTAGGATCTCCCAATGACTTTGGGTGCTAGAGTATGGGCACCTCTATTTCAATTCAGTATCCTAGCTTATATGTTCACATTTGGACCTACCTACTTCAGATTCTGACTTTACAGACAACCCTCTTCACATTTAAATTTCTGCTTTCTGCTTTTGCAAGGACAACACCTTCATTTAGGGCTCCTTAGATCTCCGGGCTACCAAGCTAACAAACAACGATTCGCTTTGACTCTCTTTGCTTGGGAAGTTTTGATGTGAGCTTCCTGTGTAGACCCAATTTTTTTTTGAACATGACAGCAGTAAAGCAGATACCAACTGTACTCCACAGAAATGAGAGCCAGGGAATCAAAAGTAAAATTCAGGTACAGAAATTCGTTAAATGCAGCTTCCCGTCATTGATTATCTCATGTAGTGTGCTCATAGAATTATGAAATAGCTCTATGTCTGTCAGACCAAGAATTAAGAAGTTATATTTATGTTAACATAAATATGTTTCCTAATATGTTTCCTATTAGCAATATATCAAACTATGAGAAAATAATTAAATATCAAGCAGTAACCTTGTGACTACACACTTAGCATCAGTTTGCTCACACACAATATTAAAAATAACTCTTAAAAGAAACCATTTACTTGAACAGAAGGATCATGCTTGTTTTCTTTTCTTAAGAAAGCCTGACTTATTTCATTTATTCATGACAGACCAAGAAGGATAAAAAGATCTCTATTTAGACATCATTTTTCCAGTGTGAGGCCATATATCTCTCTTTGTAGTATAAAGTTTTCACAATAGACATGAATAAAATTTTCTCTTCAGCTCACAGAGTCATATTTCCTAGAGACAAGAGATGTTAAACTTAAAAAAAATAATAAAAAAGGAAAAATGGTTTTCATCTAGTAGCATAAATTAAACAACGGTGGCCTGTCAAGAATGATATTTCTTGCTTGCAGAATATAAACTTACATGCATGTTTACTGCAGCACAGAGGTAGTATTTGGTGCTAACAGTTTGGCAAGTATTTTCACTGATAACTGGCACAGAAAAAATGCACAGATAAAATAGATATTAGATAGAGCAGCCCTTCTCAAAAGCAATGCTCTTTAAAGAAAGATCATTAACAAAATGCAGGTTTCGGGTTTCCTTTACTCCCTGGAGGACCTGGCAATCCATCACAATCCTTTGGAATAGCCCTTGATATTTGCACAGCCACATCAACCCCTACTCACCCGTTTTTTGGCTGAGCTGATAGAGGAAACACTTGCGCAGATCTGCATTGTCCCTGAAGGTCAGTTGCAAAAGTGACCCTGACTTTTTCAACTTCTGCATGAGCCACAGACCTGGAATGAAAATCAATGCGTCTTTTTATCCTATTTACTAATTATCAACCAAGGGGATTAAAGGCGTGCCTACAGTAAGGGCAGCGTTGTAACTCAATGGAAGATTTCGTTTCATCTTGTATTGTTAATCAACAGGGAGAAAAGCATAAGGGTCTCGCTTATTTTCCATATCATGGTCGCACAAATGCTCAGGAAGGCTGAACCGTGAGACCTTGCATTCTCACAGCACAGCAAGTGTCTTCCTTAGCCGTGCAGATGCCTCTCTTTACTGGCGTTATACAGTGTGAGCAAGGTCATCCTTCACTGCTGCACACCCTTTGGTTTCCCAGGGAGCACTCTGCTGGACCTTGTAGTAGATACTGAAAGCCCCCCTCATTGCAATTTTTTTCTGTGTGGGTTTGAAGCCTTCAGCAAATATTTTCCACAACTGCAGTGTACAAGTCATGTTGTTAGGGTTTATTGCTACCTCCACGTGTTGCTGTCGCATGCACTCTGCCACGGACTGCAGCTACTCATAGCTTTCCCATGAACTCTTACCTGTACTAACCAAGGTACTGTTGTTGTAAAGGGTTCCCAGGTGAGGCCCAGAGAGGGACAGGAAGGTGTGCAATTTGTTGAGGTAATAGCGAAACCTGGGGCGAGTTAGTACCGATCGAATAATCACGTTACCAAGGGAATGTCCAATAAAACTGTTGGGAAAGAAAGAACTACATTAACACAAAAACCCTCTGTATTTTATTTAAATTAAACATATGACCGGCATCAATTGGTCTTGCTGGGATTCTATCAGGGTCTAGTCACTATTTCACATTTTTTTCAGCCTAGTATATACTCTTCCATCTGTAACAATGTAAAAATTCATTTCATTGATTCAATGGCTTTTGACACAGGTCACTTCTGGAAAAGCTAATTTCGCTTTATGTTGCTCGTGTAACTCGAACAGTTACAGACTATTAACTATCAGAACGCTTACCTTATTCGGGATATGGAGAGGTTGTACAATTGGATATGCTGAATAATTTCATCCAATAATCGGTCAGTCATTGTATCAAAATCAGCAAAAGTATCAGTCTGGTGAAAAATGGAATAAATTAAAATATATTGCACTTATTGCAGACTGATGCTATTTTCAAAGCAAAATGCAAGCAGAAACATAATAACCAGTCCAAATTTTCTTTACACGTGCTCAAGTGGGAAGGAGAGGGGGAATTTTTCTCAGTCTCCAGGTCCTCTAAAAATGGAAGTTCTCCTTTGAAAAGAGAGTCACGAAGTTTCACTTTAAGTTTATTGGCAAATAGCTTCCAACTCATACTGCAAACTTACTCAAGCCAAGTATTTTCTTTGCCACAGTGCGTCAATAGTAACAGCAGACCATGGGTCAGGATGGGTCCATTAGCTATCGTTACAGCCCATGTGGAAATGTACTGCCTTCAGTGAGCTAGTAGGTAAGGTAAGGCAAAATTCTTTGACTCTCTATTGTGCCTTTTAGCTTCAAGAACACAACCTGAGAATTCAAGTTAGGTCTAGAGGAACCGGACACTTTGTAGGGCATGGAAATAGGGCCCTCTAGAAGGCAATTCATATTTTAAGGAGATTAAGTTATGGCCTGTGGTTGCTCCTCTTTCTCTACTGACTGCCCCTAACTTCAGCACATCATGATAGGATAAACCCAGACCTACAGTTTATTAATAGTAAGATTAACAGTATTAGGCTGAGTGATTCCAGAGTCATAAGTATGATGTTAAAGCAGCCTCACTTGACACTCGTAAGAACTAGTAATGCTCATCCACTCTAGACACCATACTCTGCACATGGAAAAAAAAAAAAAAAACCAACAACTTTTGGCATTTAGGATTTAGAAGATTACTACAATAAAATAGTTTACAGCATTATACACTGACACACAGCTTATGCTGGTGCTACAGATGTAATCACAAAATTATTTGGTCATCTTAATGAAATGCTGTGTGTTTGTTATTCAACAGTTATCAGTAAGAAAATGAGTGCTAGAGAGAGACAATTTGTTGCTTGCAAGAGTACTGCCAACTGTGATATAATAAAACAAATAATATATTGACCAGACTATAAGATTGTCGGCAGATCTTATTCAGAACTGTGTCATTTGGCAATCCAATAGGACTCTAAATCAAATTCGTAACTAATGAGATGCCACAAAAACAATCATCAAATGTTGGAACAGCTATTCAGAGCAAACAGATCAGTAATTAATGCTTTTGTGACACAATTCATCTTGCTAATTGCAGCTCTTGCAAAGGAAAACATAAGCATATTCACTTTCCAATACGGCCTTCAAATAAATGTTCTCATAAACTACAAACAGTCCACTAACCTCCTGCCTGTTTGTTTTGCTTTTGTTGATAATTAATTATTTCCTCCTAGGCTCATTATCCCAAATCTTTCAGATTATTTAGAAGTGGAAGAATACCAGCCTGAACATTAATCAGAAACAAAACACATCAAGCATCACATTTCACCTCGTTATATCTCCATCCTTCAGTATCGTCTCAGCCTGATTGAGTCTGTCAAACGTATCACAAATGAATGCTTAAAAAAAGTGATTTTCATTTTCTTCTATAAGGCAAACTCCAGTTAAATGACTGATTCTTGCATCATTTTCAGTGTGGTTCTCAAAGGAGGGAAAAAAGGGTGATTGGATGCTTTACAGCATCCAAATAGTCATCAAACCACATGGGTCCAATTTCGATGGGAACTTCCTAGCCTTCCCAAACTATAAGAGCACTCAAAGTTCCCATAATAGGCTCTGGATAATGTTAAATAGAGATGCTGCAAGATGTTTCATCCTGTGAAAGGACGAGAAGCGGCTTTGATGCAAGTCTGAAGTGGTCTTCCCATTATTTTCATCTTGCTCATGTTCACTGTGCAGGTCTGCTGCTGACAGAGGTGTGCACTGGAAGGTGGCAGGTTCCCAGACTAGCACCAACCAGCCACTTCAAAATACAAAAGCTGTTGAACAGAGGAGGTTGGAAAGTTTTGACTCAAGTTTCTCAGCTGCTCATAAATCAGAATAATGTTTCTGGCCGGGCACTGGAAACACTTATTTTGTGCATAAAGTTAGGCCTCTGTGTCATAAATATGGGTTCACTGCAGAGCAAAGCACAGAATTCATTTCTGTTGCTCTGCCTAGACTAGCAATGAATTTTCCTGGAAGACATTTCTTTATCATTCAAGGAAATAAATCTCGCAAACACTGCAACAGGAGAAACAACGGCTGATTCGGCAAAGGAAGCTGACAACACCTGCTGGATATTCCATATCCTCTGGAGAATTTAGCATCACTAAACTTTCTGCTTTCTGTCGGTGCTGTGTTTCCTGGCATCAAACAGGCAGAGGCACCAGGCCACTAAGTTTGCAAACTGACAGGATAAATTGATTTTCTCCTTCTAAGGTCTAATCCTGTAAGTACTAATGTCATTGCCTTTGACTTTAATGCTAGGAATATTTTCTGGTGGGTCTGAGCACCCTATCAAATTAGACAGGAACAAGAACAGGCCTTTGCACTAAATACAACATAAAATTCCTCAAATTCCCCAGTGCTTTTGCTTCATTCAGCTGGTGAAAAGGCTTTGCTGAAGGCCTTGTTTCAGCAATGTCAACAGCGTGTAGGAGATCTAAAGGAGGAGAGAAATTAGCTCTGTACTACCTGATTTCTTTCAGACATTAGGAAGTCCAGTTTTCCACCAGGGAGCCCAAGTTCTATAAAAGTCTTTACCAGCCGCAGATCTGCACTGTTACCTAGAAATAAATAGCACTTTATAAGATGTAATTCAACAGAAAAATAACTAATATAGATTCAATTTAATACATTCATCTTCCTATAAACCTTGACACCAGGGAGCTCTTGCTAAGTGCTGCTAAGACAGCTCAGCACACCATAGGATCTCGCATCGAAACAGGGGGAGAGCAAGAATAACCACAAGGTGGGGCTGGATCCCCTGCTGCTGGAGACCGTATAAATGGTGGGAAAGAAAGGGCAAAGATCAGGCCCAGAATAACTCTGTCCCCTCTTTGCTGAACAGCAAAGGTAAGACAAAAGGACAAAAAACTAAGGTCTGTCCTTCAGCCTTCGCAGCTGGTGAGGCTCCCAGCAGACTCTGCAGCCCTGCCAGGGACCTTGGCACATGTGCTAGGGTATAGGGCTGTACCTTCAGATGTAGAGCAGCCTGACTCTACGTATTCACAATTAGAGATGGTGCTGAAATACTTTCAGGCTCCTAATATTTTGGGAGGTGCCTGATTCCATATGAGGAAATTCAAAAGTTTTCTGAAATGTTTTGTTGGAAAATATTTGGCTGAGAGAGTTGGGGTTGTTCAGCCTGGAGAAGACAAGGCTCCGGGGAAACCTTATAGCCCCTTCCAGTACCTAAAAGGGGCTCGTAGGAAGGATGGGGAGGGACTCTGTCAGGGAGTGTAGTGATAGAAGAGGTAACAGTTTTACACTGAAAGAGAGTAGATTTAGATCAGATAGAAGGAAGAAATTCTTTAGTGTGAGGGTGATGAGGCACTGGCCCAGGTTGCCCAGAGAAGCTGTGGCTGCCCCATCCCTGGAGGTGTTCAAGGGCAGGCTGGATGGGGCTTGGAGCAACCTGGTCTGGTGGGAGGTTCCCTGCCCATGGCAGAAGGGTTGGGACTAGATGATCTTTAGGGTCCCTACCAACTCTAACCATTCTATGATGTCTTGTGTATGTTCCTTGACCTTACTTTGTTTTATGGCAAAATCATCTTTCAGAAAGATTTGGATTATTTTATTGCCTTTCTCAAAAACTTCTTATGCTGTCTTACTTTCTTTAGACTCTCCATTTTTCCATACTTGCTGAACATCTGCCCTTTTTTTTTTTGTTTACACCAAAATGAATTGCAAACAGCAACTGGATGGCCTTACCATCCAATCCATGGACACAGACAACCAGGTGAATTCCATCTTCCAAATTTTCTTCCTCTTCCTCTGGTGGAAAATATGGGATATCAGAAGCTAGTACAGATAAGTCACTGTACAGAAATCCTTCAATCTTCATTTCTTTTTTAAATTTTTCTTTGGCCTGATAAAAACTGGAGAATACATTAATTAAACACAATAGAACTGGGTGTTCAAAAACAAACCTTCAAACGAGAAACAAGGAGCCTGGTATTTGCAAGAAGTTATATTTGTAACTTTCAAATAGAGACCTGGATACTATTCTTTATCTATTCTGATTGAGATAAATCAGGATGCAGGGAAGAAAATCTGTGTCTCAGTCATTTGCCTGCATACAGCTAATAGCTAAAGCCTATTAGCACCTCACACCTGCCAGAGGAATGAAGGATTTAAAATACCAGTTTCTGATGGTCCATAACAATGAGACTAAGATACAGAATTAGCAATTTTGCTTCTTAACAATGCCATCAGCCTTAAAGATACTGAAATGCAACATGTATCATTTTGCTAGCATCAGATGCATTTATAGGCAGGTAGAAGGTGTTCTCCCTATTTCTCAGACTGTGGAGTTAAAGGATGCACCTGATATGCTAGATATTTTTGGTTTTGTTTGGTTTCCGATTCTTTTGAAAACTTTTAGTAGCTACGAGGAAAAGTAGCTCAGTGCTGAAAGAATTAAGCTAGGCCCTACAATCTGGCACACACAAATTTACCCTGAAGCATTCTGCTGGCTGAAGATGCCAAATTTCTGTGGCTTTTAGGAACAAATAATCACAAAAGAAGTGTAGAATTAGGTAGAAAACTGGGATGGACCAGATTATGAGATATAAACCTTTAAAGGTTGGGGATTGCTTAAGGCGACAATATAATGGTGAGCAATTATTTACATCAGTCCTACCACTTTAAAGGGACACAAGAACAAAAAATCTAGTGTTCTGGCCACAGACCTGGAGGCCCTGGATTTATGTGCATGAAAACATGCTTAATTATTTTGCTTTACAAAGAAGGAGCCAATTTTGTGCTTAGCTTAAGCAGGATTTACAGCAGGGTCTATAAAAGGAACCTCAAGATGCTTTCAAAAACTAAAAAGAAATCCCTGGGTCACAAATGAATGCACATGCACAGAGCCAATATTTTGGGTGGCTTAATGGGCTGAGAAATTCCCATGCTACAGTATTCCCTCAGCACAGCAGAGAGTCCAAAATATAACTGAAGTATACACGTGCTGTGTGTCAAACTGTGAAATGGGCCACTGTGACATCAAAGCCATGATGTGGCAGTTTTGCCACGGGCAGTGAAACAAACTAAAAAAAGGGCCTCTTCTCCAGCTACCCAGGATGCCAGTTCTCTCATTATCCAGTTTGAGAAAATGAAGCTGAAACCCTACCAGTCAATCTCTGCTCCTGTTTCATAGTTTAGGTAATGAGTGCAATTATTGAAGCAGAAGATTAAAACAAGCTATGGCACTGCCATAGTGACCTCACTGTCTGGGATCAATACTCAGGTCTGGGTAACCTTGACTTCATGCAGGAGGGCCAGATCTTAAAGATTATTTAGGCACTTGAATCTTACTGATTTTCATGAGGATTAAGGACCTAATGTCTTTGACGGTCTCAGTCTGTGTTTTCATCCTTTCTGCCTATTTAGATTATTTATTCTATATAAACCATTTGTCTGTTTGGATTATTTATTTTAGATGACTGAATGCAGGCTTGCCGTATGCTTACTCTATTAGGGCCCTCAACTTTGTCAGGGTATCTTGGCATTACAGTAACACTAACGAAGAAAGCAATTAGACATTCTTACTTCAGCATCCTTTCATTGGTCTCTTCATCCACCTCATTTGAATTCGAGGAGACAACTCCGAAAGAGCCCAGAGGCTGGCGTGTGATGGGGAAGGCAGCCTGCTTCGCAGAGAAGCCGACCATAGCAGGGGTCTCTTTGAGCACAGAAGAAAAGGGAAGACACGTGGCTGTGCAAGAGACGGACAGGTTGACCACATCAACAGCCTTTCTGCTTTCCAGGGCTACTCCCTCTGTCGTCGCTGAATGAAATCCGGTGCCGTTAGCTACAAGTTTATGCTCTTGGCTGTTGGGTTCATGAGGATGTTCAGTCTGGTAGGATCCTGCAGCAGGGTCTGATGAGGCAGGTGAGTCGTTGAGCTCAATTTCTTGTAACCCCTGCATTTCTGCATACACTGCCGGGCTCTCATCAGCAAGAGAGCTACCACACTCTCCTTGCATTGAGCCAAATTCGGTCGAGGTCTCTGAAGGAGCTGGAACAGGATAGCAAAAATCTGGTACCAGCTTTATGCTTGGTGAGAAACTCTCCTCTCCTGAAATTCTGCTATTTGAGTGAAAGTCTTGTTGTGTTTTTAAACTGTCCGCCTTAAGTTTATCCTTTGGATCCTCGATGCATGCATCAAACTTACCTATATTTTTGTCCAAGTAGTTACAAGCCCTTGGTGTTTTTAAGTTGCACTCACCATTGCTCTCCACTGACTGGCATTCGGAGATGTTATCTCTGAGCTGCTTTGGACAAACTGGTGGTTTTGCACTTTCCAAACTACAGAAAGTCTCCGGAAAATCTTCCTTTTCCTCCTCCCCTTGTAACTCAATGTTACTGCTACCATGTTCGACAGAGGGTTTGGGATGTCCTCGTGGTTTCAGTTGTCCTCCTCCAGTGGTGATTTGACATCCAGGAAAGTCTACGACTAATTGCCCATCCTCACCATCTGTTTCCAGACAACTTTTTAAGTTTCCTCCTGAATCTCTTGAGGATACTTCACCGTGTTTGGATATATCCACTTCCTCTGCAGGCTCTTCTGGGCTACTGATCTGAGGAGCTGAGACAGATTTGGTCAGCTTGGTAAGCTCCACTTCCCTCTCATCTTCCTCAAAGGGCAAAGAGCTAATGGATGTGAGCGATGCTTGGATCCCACTGGGCAAGCTAGTATTGCTTTCTGTGTGGCCACCCTCCAGGGAATTTCGGTGGATGGCGTGCCTCCGTATCAAGTGGTGCAGGATCTCTCGATCGCTGGGCAGCTCCAGTGCTCGGCTACGAGCATCAGACCACGCCACCGAACTTGGTTCGCTTTCAATGCCTGAATCGGATATTATGGAGGAGGATCTTTTTATAACCCCTGACATCACGGTAAATTCTTCGCACTCCTCACCTCGTTGCTCCTTCGTGAACAATTTCACTTCGAAGCTGTGTGTGGGCAAAGTTTTCACAACAGGGAGCAGAGCCTTGGTGTCTGAATCTCCTGTTTTTTCAAGACTGGTTAATTCATTCAGTGCAAGCTCAGATGAAGTGAGATTATTCTCGGATTGACTAGATTCATCTGTCTTATGTATTTCAGTCCTGTCTTCCAAACCATCAGTTCCACACGCTCCACACTCATACTGAGCACTGACAATTAACATGGGCTCACTTTTGTGGGAATCCTTATTGCTAGGTTTTGTATCTTTACAGATAACATCTGCCACAAGTCTATTGTCTTTTAATAAAAGTTCCTCAGATGTTTTAAAGTCTTCTGGTGTGCATTCTGTATTGCCTGGCTCCGAGTCAGAAGTAGTTTCTTTACTTAAAACAAAAAGACTTTCAGGTTTCCTTTGGCCTTCTTTGTTCACTATACATACCTGAGATGTGGAGTGCTGGTTTAAACCTTTAGCTGTATAATCAGCACCTTCAGTGCCACTGTATATGCAAGAGGGATTCCCATTTATCCTATCTGTGTGTATTATCAGAGTACCTTTCCCAAAGTCTCCTTTCATTACTGCAGCAGCATCATTTGATGTAAAATCTTCGTTGTTACCTATTACATCCATTTGGGTATTTGTAGGAACCTCAAAATCTGGGAAAACTTCCAAATTCTCATCTGAAAGAAAGAAAAAAAAAAAGAAGTGGTACTTCCAACAACACAACAGAATACCCCACAGTGATGTGGAACTTTGAAAAGTGATTGTAAGGCCTAAAAAAGTATCTATATTTATATTATAGAAATTATGCATACATTAGAGGCATATTACATAAATACCAGAGTGCATTTAACTAGAATTATACTCACTAAACCATTATAGTTCAGCCAAAGAAGATAATATCAATAAAATATAATTTCCTGGGTATAATTGTATCTAAACTGCTAGTTTCTCCATCATAGGTAAGGGAAACAGAGCTGACACTTCTTTGTATTCCTGCTGCCATATGACATTGTTCATACTACATCTCTTATCTTTTGCTTGTGATTCAATTTCATACCCAGTTTAATAGTTTAAATATTTGTAATGAGTACTGTCAAAATTTATGCAGTTGGATAACTCTGGAAGAGAGCAAATTTTGGACCACAGGTCATATTTATTAGACTACGGTCACCTATAATAAATATTGTTTCCTTGCTTCTTAATAGTTGGGCAGAAAGAAAAAGGGAGCCAAGGGCCACGAGGTTTTAGTAAAAATCTGCAGAACTAAATATTTTTTTAATTAAAAGTTTGATTTGGATACTCAAGGGAAAATTTATTTTTTTTTTTTGGAAAGCAATGCTGCCTTTCAGGGACAGTGCTGGACTTCATGCTGAAATTGTGGGGTTTTGTTCTGAGATTTCTTACCACTAGATGTCACACTGGGGATGAAATTCATAGTGCTGTTTTTCCTTTAAATTTGTACTGGAACAAAAATCCAAAAGATTTTGTTTTCTTCCTAGATTTTGCTTCCAGCTCTGTAATTTAACAGCTTACTTTGAAGATGAAAAATACGAAGTTACGGGAAATACTTTAGTTTGCTACTAGGGAAAACAGAAGAATTCAACTATATTACATAGTGGATCACACACTGATCCAAGCCAGAGTCAGACCAAGGGCTGTGAAATGGCTTACCTTGGGCTGGGGAAGTGAACCTCCCTCAGCTCAAGCTGTCTCATGAAGCTGTACCTTGTGGTGTTTCACTCACCTTTGCAAGGCATATCCATGTACCTATCTTCAAAGATAACTGGGAGCGTGTTCCAGTCCCCGTCTATGTCGAGGCATTCTGCCGGAAGCGGGGGCATGCTGGTGAAATACTCCGAATTACGAATTTCCGTAGAAATCTGTCCATGACTTTGGATCCTGGCAGCGAAGTACAAAAGAAATGGAGTGTTTGAGTAGTTACCGTGCTGTTTCTCCATCACTCCTGCCAGCCCAGCAGCAAAGCTGGATGTGCAGGCAAAAGAGGCAATGTGCTTGAAAGGAGGGGACAGTAATGTATGATGAGGGGGTTCCCAGTGCTCCTAGGAGGTTTCCCATCAGTTGATTTCTTTCTCAATTAGATACCTACAACTTGCACACCCCCTCACTGCAAAACCTCTGTCTTTTTTGGAAATTGCTCCAGTTGCTCCTGCCACAGGCTCCTGTTAGCTACCGTAACTCATTGCTCTCCTCCCAGAGGTCACTGGATCCCTCAAGTAACTTTCCGGTCAGGAAAAGAGGTCCGGCATTCTGGCTGTGGCAGGGGTTTCAAAACCCAGAGGCAGGAAGCAATAATCAAAAATTTGGTTGAGCAGTATAGGGAGGAATGAGGCCAAGAAGGAACACGTCAGGCTCTCTATCTCACTTGTACCATTCCTCAGAGCACTGCGGTATCTCACGTACATATGATACTTCTGACGAGCTTTCCTATGTAAGCATCTTCCCCAAAAACTGAGGAAAACGTCCAAGTTTGTTTATTTGTGTTGACTCTTTGATGAATTAGTCTGTTTATCCTAAGGAATAAAGAGGAAGGCAACAAGCTTTTCAGAGCTGGTCAGCTGAAAGCAATTCTGCTCAGGTCCCATAGGACAGCACAATGGCAATATTTCAGATTATCATTGGCAGAAGGAAGGTAATCACCATGTGGCAGTTAACTGGAAGAGACACACTTGATACATTACGAAGCAAAACTCAAACAGCAGTTTTGTAATTCAATTGGTCTGTCCTCACGCCAGCATGGAAGATTCCTATATTCAGACACAAATATCAGCTTCAACTTCAGAACTTAATAGCTGCTGTCTGTCATTTGCTTTTACCTGCAGGCCAGTTATTTCTTCCTCAAAGATAAGCAAATCGTTGGTTTCTAAAACGTGGCTCAGACAGGAGTCACAACCAGCTAACTGCCCATTATTGCCTACAGCAACACCTGGGTGTTTAGACTTAACTCTTAGCACCATAATAGGTTCTCACTGACATTAATTAATGGCATCAGTGTTTTACGAAAGACCACATGCAAAAATAATAAATTAAACTTGCTTTGAGACCAACCTCTGGCACAAAAGATGAATCATTGATATAGATAGCTGTGGAAAAAATATTTTTTTTCTGTAAAATACTGGAAGGCTATGTCACCTACTAAAGCCTCCCGCCCTGTGTGATACCCAGCCTATTGAAAATGGTGTGTCTCCCATCTAAGCAGTCAAATGCTGCCAGGCATGTACGTGCGTGGCCTCACACAGAACTCACAACAGTGTTACAGCATGCAAAGAAAGGCTCCTGTCTGCCAAGAAGGAAGAAAGAACTTGGGGGGAAAAAACTTTTAGTGTTTGAAGTGGCTGCAAAGCACCTGGCACGCTGAGAGCTGAGCTCACCTGGAGATGCTGAGAACCTGATTAATACTCCCTGCCACCACCCCCAACATTAATAATACTCTGGCAGCCAAGACTCTGTTTTTCCAACTACATCATCTAGCAAAAGCAAGAAAAAAAACATCATTCTGCCATGACGCCAGTGTAGACCAAATTTACTACATGGACCAAGTTTTATAGTTTGTAAACTATTTTACTTTTTTTTTACTTCATCTCCTTGCTAATCACTGAGGAAAAATGATGTTTATCTGTAGGAAATGGGCTAGTTCTGTGGTTGCCTGGAGAAAGAAAAGCACTGCGTGCAATTAGGCTCCACCCTGGGCAGGGTTATGTTTGCTTGAATGGGGCCATAAGTGTCTGTGCCCTCACCCCAGGATCCTGACACGGGGTTTTCCTTGTACACAGCTCACTCAAAACCTGACATAGGAGGACTAAGCGAGCCCAGCTGGGCCCCTGCGGCCACGGTGCTGCTCTAATTTGGCAGAACGAGGTAGCCTTGTACAACACATCCACTAATGAAGTCATGGCCCTTTCCACCAACACTGAATAAGCCCTAATAGCCCTAGTGACAGCTCTGAGAAAGTAATTTTCTGCTTTGCACGAGGTCAGAAGCAGATGTCTCACTTAAGCCTCATCATCATGACAGGACCTGATGTCATGGCCTTTAAGCACCTTCTGAAAGATGGGTTTCCATGCTGGTAATGCTGTGGTCCCCCCATGGTGACAGGCTGTTTCACTGCACAGACAGTCCTTTATTATTCATAAATTCCAATCTGAGCATCTTTCTTTGAACTCTGCATTCAGGGGTCAGGTCCTGAGTATCATCCATGTTCTTGGGATTAATGGCTAAAACTGAAGGCAGGATTTGCCCTGGTCTAGCTTTAAAACTGACTCATACTGCCCAGCTTGGCTCCAAGCAAGAAGTGTCAAGTAGAGGGAAATACTTACCTTGCCAATTTTTTATAGCATATTTTTATGAATGCAGCCCAGTACAACTTTTGTATTCGTGAACTATTTTGCACTCTTGATTCTCGGTCAATTATCAGCCCTGAGTTCACATCACTCCCACAGCTCCTCCAGCTAACATGGTTGTATACTCCCCATTCCTATCTTCAACTGTGGCATCTAATGAACGTTCACAACTTTGCATTGGATGTTTAATCTCCTCGCTGCATCTAAATATTCTTCCTGCTATAGAAAGTAGGGCTGGACTAAACACCGAAAGAAATCCCTGACTGCGTACCCTCAAAAATATATATTAGGGATAGTAAAGAACAAATTTTTAAATGTTAAGCTTTTGTTGCTTGTCAGCAGTTATTTCCCATTAAAAGTGAGAGTACGGGATGTGGTACAGTGAGTTTAGGAACTTAATTGAAGAAAGACATCAAAAATTATTTCTGCCTGCCCCAAGGCTGGTGGTGTTAGTGGAGGTACGCTCTGAAGAAAAATGCACTCAAATGCAACTGAGAAGAGAGGTGGGGAAGCGGATCTCCTGCATCATATCCCTAGAGTATAGGAATCTTGAAAGTAATAATCTCTGGGGCCTGATCAGAGTCACTTTTAACACTGATTTCAATGATTTTCCACTGAGCCAGAACAGAACCAGTGACTTCTCTCAAATTAAATTCCTCCATACGCAGCAGAAAAGACCTCAGTCTTGACTGCAAAATGTTCTAAACTACATTTTCAGTTGTTCCAGTGACAGGGAAGGGGCAGTGGGTTACTTACAGGCCCTCCTGGAATGTGAGCACAGCGAGTTTCTGGTGCTCAGTGTAGAAGAAGGCTTCTGAGAATCTTCTCACCTGAGGTAGAAACACACAAGTTAAAGCTAAGACCTGCTGAAAGGTGCCAAGGACAATCAAGCTGATAACAGAGCAGTGACTGTCAGTCCCAGATTCCTTAGTGTGCTCTGTCTGCTTTGCACCATTCTGGTGACAGAAAGAAACAAAGAAAGAGCTCTATTCTGCTTTACTCTCCCAGTCCCACACAAAGCAGCTGGTGTATTTTGCTGGGAGGTAAGAAATGTCCCTTGACATTAAATCAAAATTTGCTTACGTGCATCGTCTGACCACTTTTCTGAAACTTCCCATTTTCCCCTGTAAGCTTAAAATTGGGAAGCTTCCTTCCTTTCCCACTATGCAAATCATATGGCAGCAGTGGAGTGAGTTCCTAAATTAGAACAATTCATAATTGATCACCTCTTCTATGGGAACATCCGCAATGATTCCAAGAGAGTAAGGGACGCCTTATACACCAGCCCAGAGGAGAATAAGCCCCATCATGGTAGAAACACATCTGCCCATGTCACTGTACTTACAAATGAGAGTTCTTCAAAACTCTTCATGGACATTAGATCTGTTCAGCACTGGATAATCAATTACAAAGAGCCACAGATCTGAAGTGGCTGGCAGAGCACAGACTGTGAAATAAGCTATAAAAAATTCAGTGCTGCTATGTGCCCTGGAATAAGCTTTGAGTTTCAATGAATCAAGAATAATATGCAATCAAATGTACTAAGCTGTTAAACTGCAGCCCATACATTACTAATAATATTTGTAAAAGTGACCTCTGTTACAGTGTCAGAAAATGGTAGCGAAAAGCATACGTCATGGCATCTCCCTAAATCCCAGCTGTGCTTCAGCAAACGACCTTTCTAAAAAAGGACTAGCATCCCTTCAAAAAGATTGCATCTTAATAGTAAGTCTTTTCATCTGGGGCTCTCAAACCGGTTTCCAAAGGTGGGAAAGTATCATTGCACATGGGTTATATGAGGAGGAACTGAAGCACATGAAGGTATACAATTTGCCAAAGATCAAGCAGGCAGTCGGTGTCAATTGAGGCTGGAACCACAGGCTGGGATTCACCTTGCATGGAGCTGGGAGCCTACAGAGCTGGTTCCTTTGCCTGAAAGTCAAAAGAACCAGGGGAATCTCAGCATCAGTCACCTCTTCCTGAATTCTATGTCTCCTTTTTGCAAGCTCAACCACACTCTTCGGGAGAGCAACCAGAACATTCTTCTTGTTACTCTGGAGAGTAACTGGACCTCCACTGACTTTGACAGGAACCTGAACATAAGCTGAGATGTCCATATCCACACTGTAGATGCCTAAAGCTAAGCAAGGTGAATCCTACCCTTTTCTTTAATGATTAGATCAGACTACGAGTTCAGCTCAGGTGATGCACTGAACTGATGTCTGGTCAATAACCAAAACATCCAAATGGAAGACACGGCACTTTCTGAACTAATCAGATCAGCAGATCTGACAAATTTAGCTCAAAAGACAAGTGCTTTTGTGCCTTCTTTATTTTTTACCACAAGTACAAGAAACAATTTCCACGTGAACGATGTTAATATTTTGTTGTGTGCACCTCACTAGGAGAAAGGCAAGAACTAGCTATATGTATATGTATATGACATAGTGAAGAGAACAAATCTATAGTTCTCATGGTAGTTTTGTAAAAGAAGTTTAGATAAAATTTTTTCTGGTTATTCACCATTGTGATGCTTGTGCTTTTTAAAACAAATGTTTATGATTTATGGATATCTAGCACATACAGGCTACCTCTTCCCACCCACCTCCTCCTCCATGTCGGATTCTGGTGCTCAAAGTGCATTCATTTTACATAGGATCCTGGGTCCCATAAAAACAATGGCCTTCATCTCAGAAATGGAAATCTGTAATTTCAAATTTCAAACCTTCACCTCTTGTCCTGCTCACCCCATCTCCAGTAAACACTCATATGGGCAGAATAGTATTGGAAATATATACCCAGATAAATCATTAATGTCTATCAATCAGGAGGTTGCCACTACTGAATTTGCTTTTAACTTCTTAACATTACCCTTAGCATGTGATGTTCCTGAGTCAGATAAGCTGTGACTTCTGGATGGAGAGTTGCTACCTCCAGGAACTGGGTCCACAGGGCCAGAAGGTGGGAGCAAAGCCAGGCAAGATCCTTGCTTATCTGTTCTGCTATCTTCTCCGGATTGCTCAGAAGCTGGAGGACAGAAAGGACATTTTGATATCAAGACAGTGTCATGAAGGAAAATCAGTTCGTATATTAGATTAAATCCTTTTAGGAACAACAACAACAACAAAAATTCATCTTGATTTAGAATTACTGTTAAAGTTACTATTTATTTTACCTCAAATAAAGGTGGTGAGACTTTTGTTTTTACTCTTAAAAAGCCGCATATTTTAGCACAAAGTGTCTCAGTTACACAATTGCAGAGCAAGGAGTGGGAACAGCCTCAACTTTTGCGGACACTTTACTGCAGATGTAGTAACCGGGAAAAAAACATCAAAGAAAGCAGGGTCCAAATTATCCACCAGATGGTGCTGGATGCTCTGAAATAATAAACCATGGCTCGTCATCTCCCTTCTGGTAGCAAAAGCCTTCTCAGCCATGTCACACTAGGATACCAGATGGGCGATTAGGAGGGGTGGAGGGACGAACAACAAACCCCAAATGAAAACACTGTGTCCTCAACATGATGAAAACAGACATCCCAGAATCTGCTGTTGTTTCTCTCCCACAATAGGAGATACTGGGGCCCTCCCTGCCCCTCAGCTCTGGGCTAAAATTCTGCTTTAAAGCTCTGCAGCCCAGGAAGTGCATGTCAGCAGCAAAGTCTCTACCTATCGATCTCCCCGGTTTCACAATTTCTTTAACAAGAGACAGACATTGCATTTTACCTCCATGTTTTGGTACAAAGAGCACAGAACTGAACCTTCATCTATTCCTAGAGTCCTTACACACTTCCACGAGACAGGTAATACTACCAGAAATACTCCAGAAAAGATACCAGAGGAATCACTTATCAGTTCTTGGCCAGTTTGTTTGTTTTGGTTTGGTTTAGTTTTTTTTATTTTGTTAGGGCTGCAGTCTAGCTGAAAGCCTGCTTATTTTTCACATTTTATTATGCAGGCAGTTTCCAGATCGGTGACACTGCAAACTAAGACACGATTAAAAGCAAATTGCAAAGTAAGACACGATTAAAAGCAAATTGTGTGAGAGACACAGAAACAGAGAAAATGTGTACGTGGACAACACAGATGTTGTCAATGAGTTTACATTGTTTGGATGGTATTTGTTTTTAACAACTTGTAAAAAATGGCACAAGCTCCAGTATCCATTCTGGTACTGGAAAAATCAGAGATAAAAAATCCTTCCCAAGCATTTCCCTTTGCAGAGGCAGGGCACTACTTTATTTACTGCCTTCAATTTTATACGCTGTATGTCGATTTAATTTTTTTTTTTATTTATTTACAGAATCATAGAATGATATGAGGTTGGAAGGAACCTCTGGAGATCATCTAGTCCTACCCCTCAACCCCTGACTTATTTAGTCAGTAAGCTGCCTCTTACACCATAAACTGAAAGCACAGTCTTCAAAGAAGATGCATTATTAACGCAATACCAGGAATAGGTGCATGATGGCTATTTTTCTAGTTTATTGGTTCTTAACCTTTTGAACGTATTAGAAAGGAAGCCAGGAAGGCAGGAAGGCAGGGCAGAAGGAAGGCAGGAAAAGACAATGCCCACCTCTAATTGTGAGACCCTTCCTGCACTGCCACACACAGGACAAGACCTTGGCAGCGCCAGCGACACAGGTCATATCCCAGGGACTCAGCTCCTCAGAGCAAAACCCAGCAACTAAAATGATCATCAAATGTGATTCTGGCTACTCCACTCAGTCACAGCCCAGCAGCAGGTAGGTGTGACTGTGACTGCACCTTTCAAGCCCCACTCAGGTAAGCCTGGCTTTAACAATACTGTCACGCAAAACAAATTGAGAGGATTTTTTGAGGAGTTATTTGTCGACAAATCAATCACAATTACAAAAATACCTCCCTTCTACTTTCTCCTGCATTGAGTATCTGCTGTGTTCTTGGGCTGAATACAAAGCTACAGCAGGTAAAACTCACTTTGTTTTCTTCTTTTGTTTATATTTAATTTAAAAAATGGGCCTGGTTCTGGCAACACAGTCGTAACGGGAGACTAACCCCACAGGCTTCTCTTTGTATGGCTTTTAATAGCATTTTCTTCCTTTATAAATAACTGGTTTTCATATGTTTTGTTGAAAAGAAATGGCTTCAGTTTACATAGTGGAGAGCACTGCCACTGCTAATCTGTACACCATACAGAGGTAGATGTAGTTACACTGCAGGGATGGTTGATGCTGGGCCTGTGCCCCACCAGTACTGTACAAGAGCTCAGCATTTATGTCTTGAGATCGCCTGCAAATATCACGAAATTATGCATAGATGGATCAAACCTATCATCCCAGGGCGCTAAGACAAAACGTTTTCATGGTGTACAGGAAAAACAAAGTTTTTATAACAGCTGAGCAGCTGTTCTAGCTGTTGTGTTCACCTATCTGTCCTTACGCTGTTCCCAGCAGCTACCAAACAACAGTCAAAGCAGTCTGGCTTTATTAACATTGTCATGGAAAACAAGTCAATAAGGTTTTTGGGAGAAGAAGAATTGGACAGGAATTAGAAAATACAGAGAAATTAATGCTGGCATTTCCTGATGCATGCCAAGCCAATTTGGACTTTCCCAGACAAATAGAAAATGAGCCCAAAGGAGACATACATAGATTGTATGGTGTGGCCTCCTGTACCCTTACAGCTTTTAAATCCAGTAGAGCTGAGCCCAGTAACTTATATTTTCTCTAAATCAAATTTATATTAAATCAGATTTCTTGCAAAATATCCAGGTCATGACTTTAAATTTAAAAATTTGCCAGATGAAATATTTTTCACCTATGGCCAACTAAAATTAGCCCACCACTCATAACTGGAGTGTGAGTGTACTTCCAGTTTGGTTTGGCTTCAGCTTCTCTCTGTTAATTGTTATTTTGTCATTCTTCCTTATGTTGTCCCTCCTGCTAATAAACTGAGCAAATCAAATCTATTAAATCTCTCATTATAAAGCATTTTCCCCAGTGATCAGCTGACACTTGCATTTTTTCCTGGTACCATTGATGACTTGTTTGCATATCACTTGAAATAAACACGGCAGAAGCAAGTTCAAGAGAATAGTTCAGTTGCTTCTGTGCCAAAATCACTTTTTTCTTCCCATGAGCCTCACTACACATTTAGGCGCTTTTATTGGCAAAGATGTGGTTGTACAACCTACCAAAGGACCTTTTCTCCTCCTTGCATAAAATCTACCCCCAAACCATTTTTTTCCGCATACTCAGACACTCAGGACTAAGCTACTCAGGACTAAGCTACCCTACTCAGGGTTAAAGCAACCCAGCTGGTGACTTGTTAAAAGCGACAGAAACATCTTTTAAGTGACTCATCAAAATTATGTGAAAGTGTTGGTGGAAGAGAAACATTCAACAAACTTTCTGTTGGCACCAAATTTCCCCTTCTCCCCGCTCTGACGTGTGACTGGGCTGTCTCATTGCACTCGAAAAACCGACTTGAAAAACGTATGGGCAGATTCTGTTGAAGGAAATACCTGCAGCTCCGTACAAAGGTGAGATAACGTCTCTTCCACAGATAGCTCCTCTAGGGAAAAGAACACAAAGACAGACATCAGGTTTGAGAACAATAAATATGAAATGTTAATGGTCTGCTGTTTATTCATGTGAGAAATAGATCATTTTATATTCTTCCCTGACAGACAAGTTTCTGTTTGGATGTGGGCACTCCACAATCCACCTTGTACTGATGCAGGTACAACTTCTGCTCGTTTAACCTGGACCACTAAACCTGTAGAAGTCCTGGAATGGTGTCAGGACAAAGACAACAGAATGTAGCTCTTCATTATCTACCCTTTCTTTTACTAGAAGTTTACTTATTAGCTTTTGATATTTATGGCCAAATCCAGAACTGGAGTCCCACCAGCCTCTGTGCTGCCTTGTGCAGTACCTCTCCATTCCTACAGCAAAGCAGCCGTGCTTTGAGGTAGTCCTGAGAGAATCCAGCACAGGAACACTCCATTTTAAACGCACCACAGACTATAAGGCAAAAGAGGACATAAATCAACCCTCCAACTTTGGCAGCTTGATTTTGCAATGCGGAACTTTCTAATAGTATCCGTAAAGAAACAAAGCAGAACAACCAACAGGTCACTCCCCTCCCCAATCCCCAAATGACTCTTCTTAAATAGTACTAAAGAATGGAAAAGGACAGACTGAGATGGGTAGTGCCTTGAAAAGACCCATCCTCAGCTGGTCAAATTTGGGAAACAATCATTCCCAATTTTAATGTCTAAACACGGCTATTCTTTTTTTAATATGCTACTCAGGGAGCTAAAAAAAAACAGAATTAAGAAAGTCTGCAGAGATTTATAGTCTCGGATTTATCTTAACTATCTTTAGAAACCTATGATGAGATTAATCTGACCAATAAAGACGTTTACAACTGAATGAGTCATTTACATTCTCTCCCTGGTCAGTGGAGAAAAATGAGCAAATACAAGGTGCAGTTCATGCCATCCCAAGGCACAAAGCACTACTTGTCAGATAACATATTTTATTGTCCTAAATGGACCTGTTTCTTCCCAATGATTGTAAGGAGACAGACACAAAAATTTACTTCATATTTATCGTACTGGGTGAATCTTACACCCCATGATTTTGCTGAGCTTTGCAACAGGCATCAGAAGATTAGCCTTAAAACTAAATCTTCAGAAGATTTTCAGACTGTGAATAAAATGATGCAAATAGCACTTTGCTCAAGAGGCTAAAAAGGGTATTTGAATTTAGCAAATTTGCATGCGTTACAACAAGTACGTTTGCAAATTAAGTGCCTGCTTCAGTACCACTAGTCATTTGAAAAGCAAGCTAATTGTATTTAGAAAACCCATATGTGCTCTGGTGTAGTTCGAGTTGCGGTCAACCAAGCATACATAACTCTGCCATCTCCCAACCTATAACCTGTGCAGGTGAGACACAATTCATCTATTATATCTGCCTGATAACCAAGACGCCTGAAGCATGAGTTTGGTTGCATGTTGGATTCTGTCCAAGAGCTCATAAATTGCAAATAAAAATGCTGTAATTTATTTCTTTTCCTGTAGCTGGACTGAATAACACAGTACGTGCTCCTCTCACCCTAAGAGTTTTAGGTTATCTTGAAGGGAAATAGATGTTGGGGAACAAGACATGAAGTGGAAAATAGGAGCTATAAAGCCCGTAAGTCTGTAAAGTACAATGTATTATGTTTGATAGTTCTTGTATACAAGCATTACACAGTGAAAATGGAAAACGGTTTTTACTCCCTTTTTAAATCTGCTGGCCAATTCAATCGACTCTCCTAATATAATTATCTCTGCAACATAACAAACTGATAACTTCAAAACCTCTACTCAGAAATACAAAAACAGAAACACAGATGTGAAATCATGAGCCACATTCCTTGAATTCAAAGAAACAGGTGGGAGAGCAGGAATTAGTCAGGGATGCGCCTCATTTTCACAGGAGCTCATGCTGTCATTATAAACATGACTAAACACAAATTACAGAGCTCTGTCACGCAAATCCAGCCAGCCAGCACTTGCACATTGAACCCAACAGGCCTGACCAGCCAAAAAAAGCTTATGCCAAAACCAGAAAATCTACTAAACAATCGAATTAGGAAGAAAAACAGAATCAATTTAAAAAGCAAGTTGTAATTATGCAATTGGCAGAGAAGAAATACACTGCAAATTGTAAATGAGGGAATTTGTTTCAAAAACACTCATATCACCTTTCAGATTTTTCTTTTCAGTTTTTAAAAAAATGTTAGTCTTCCCCAGATCTCATGGCAATTCAGAACTAAAGTTCAAGTCTTCAAAAAGCATCTGAGACCAAAAATCACTGAAAGGCAAGTGTTTTGAGAAATTTATCAAAACATTTCACCTCTCTACACATCAGGCCACCTTCAGTTCCTAAAAAAGGATGTACATAAGCTAAGAAGGCAGTTGTCTTTAACAGTGTGCCCAAAAAAATCCACTAATCAGAAAGCCTATGAATAAACCAAGAATTTTGGGACTAAAATGTGTTTTGAAAATGCAGCATTTTACAATCTTCAGTGATTTTAAACGTCTGTTCACCTACCCAACTTCAGCTGTGGTAAATCAGGAATCTCCTTCATTATGAGGGTGTAGTACACATGAAGTCCTCTTTGAGCATTCAAGAGCAGAAGGCAGAGGTCCTTATGCCATTTGTATGCGTGCTGCATGCAGTTTTCAGATGGGACGTAAAAGCTGCCCTGTGCCACAAAGATCAAGAAAACAAAATACAGAGATTTGTGCTAAAGGTTTCCACAAAAATCCAGTTGTGGGCAGCCTTTCATTTCTAATCAAGCAGTTGGCAACAAAGAGAGATTCTAAGCATCCCTACCTCCTAGCCACCTAACCAGCTACATGTGTAACCATAATACTATCTCATTTTACATTTATATTTTGCCCAAACCATACCAAAACCATTAGCCCCCAGCAAGGGTGTCACATGTACAAAGACCGTCAGTCCAAACAACCCAAGAGAGAAGCCCAGCTCTGTCCTTCACACTTGTCCCACTGTGGAGTCCATGTCTCCCCACAACGTAGGTAGTGCTGTGCAAAAAACACATCCTCTCCGGTATAGCAGGAGGGGTGGAGAGGACAACAAGGATGGCTACATTCACTTTCCTTTTTCCTCATATCCTCTTATCCCCTTCTGCAAAGGTTGTAGTTTGATGCACGGGGGTATGCTTTGTTACGAGTATTAGTGAAAAAAATGCATAACAACTAATTTGAGCCACTCTGTACTGCAGGATCAATGTCTGGATTAGCGTATCTCTCGTGGGAAGCGATGTAATTAGGCAGATCACAACATGTTTAATACAGAAGTTTCCCAAAAAACACATTTACACTTAGAACATAAGGTGAGTTTGCATTAGGGTGCTGTAAATCAAAAGTTTTCACTTCTGTCAAAAGACACCTCTTGTATAAATTACTCGTATTTGAAATTTGTACTGCTCAGATTGAAAATAAAACTCTTTATTAATCTGTGGTTTTGTGCCCAGGATTTCGTGGAGAGTTGGAAGGAGTAGTACGAAAACTATCAGTAACAGCTCATATTTCTGTGGTCTCTGTACGCATCTCACAGTTTTTATCCAACGATGCAGTAGAAAAGTGTGTGAGCACTTGCAATCAACGGTTATATCTGGTGGTTGTTCCCTCAAACAGGAGTAAATTATCTGTACTGCAGGAGGGGAAAGGGTTATAAAAACAGAGCAGTGAGAAAGCCACCAAAGTGCTCTGTCCTTGAACTCTATGAAACAAGTAAACAGAGAATATGTCTAGATCTGCTTTTTACAGCATACGGGCTGCACAAAGCCACCAGGACAGGACTCTCACTGTTGCATGACTATGGAGAAACATGAACAACCGGCAGTTTAGTTGACTACTGATCACTGATGGGGTAAGAATACAATTCCTACATGCCAACTAGGTTCTCACTGCCCTTTTGGACCCTGACAGTCCCAATAGCTATGCACCTCCAGGAGCACCAGTAAAGGCTCACCAACCACGCACCAGCACCTCTCCTGTGTTGTTAGAATCATAGAATTGTCTTAGTTGGAAGGGACCTTTCAGATCTTCTAGTCCAACCATCAACCTAACATTGACAAAAACCACCACTAAACCATATCTCTAAGCACTACTGTGTATACCTGTCCTTTAAATACCTCCAGGGATGGTGATCCGGCCACTTTCCTGGGCAGCCTGTTCCAATGCTTAATAACCCTGTCAGTGTAAAAGCTTTTCCTAATATCCAATCTAAACCTCCCCTGGTGCAACTTGAGGCCAGTGTCCTCCTCTTGTCCTATCGCCTGTCGCTTGGGAGAAGAAATTGACCTCCACCTCTCTACACCCTCCTTTCAGGTAGTTGCAGAGAGCTATAAGGTTTCCGCTCAGCCTCCCATTTCTTTAGGCTGAACGACCCCAGGTCCCTCAGCTGCTCCTCATAAGACTTGTTCTCCAGACCCCTCACCAGCTTTGTTGTTTTCCCTTTGACTTTCTTAAAGCCTGCGTTTCATGCCTCTCAGCTGGAGCTGGGATGTTTTCCTAAGCTTTCTCATGCAAATCTTCAAGATGTTAACTAGCATTCTGTGGTAGACACAAAGGGAACTGCTCCTCCTGACCCACAAAGAAATGGCTGATGATAATTGAGGGAGGTGGTTGTTCTTGGAAGGTTTCAAAACCTCCAGCCTCAGCATGAATCTATTTTACTCTCACCACGGAATATAGAAAAAAGGAGCACAAAGCAATGCTGCTGGAAACAATAGAAAATTGGAAGTGGATTGATATACAATGTCATGAGAAAATGTCCTCTTTTATAATCCATTGCTGAATTTTTTAAGCAAAAATTACTCTGGCATTTAAATGCTACACTGACAAGCAGAAGAAAAAATGTGAGATAATTTCACAGTTCATATCAATACTATAATGTGGCATTGTTGTGCAAGACTACACTTTAATAGGTCTATTTTCAGCCTTTCTTGGCATAGATTACTGTTTAAAACTAAAAATAAAGAGTAATAGGAAAATGCAACTGCAAGTGCACTCAAAAAATGTGTGAATTGAAGGTTTTGAAAATCTGTTTTAAATTCTTTAGTATTTGCCCACTTTTCTTATTGCTTTTTCAAATTTGACCTCAGTTGAATTAATGAAAATTCTTAGACATCAGATAGCTCAACTTACCCAAGCACAGGGTTTAGAAGAGTACACTTTGCAAAGATTTACACAGTAGTAGAACACAGAATGGCAAAAGAACCATTATAAAAAAACACATAAAAACAGTTCATTGTGCACTGTATGTTAGCAGCATAACTTGATCATTATTGTAGAAAATTAGAATAATTTAGGCTGGAAGCAGCCTCTGGAGATCACCTAGTCCAACTGGCTGCTTAAAACAGGTCAAATCTGATCAAGTTGCTCAGTGTTGAGTCCTGCTGAGTCTTGAACATCTCTGAGGAAGTAGATTCCACCACCTCTCTGGGAAACATGTTTCAGTGTTTTACCACCTTCACAGTATTTTTTTTCCGTGAATCAGGTAAGACTTTCCCAGATTTCAACTACTGTGTCTTGCCTCTCATGCTATTGTCATGCACCATGGCCTCATCTTCTCTTTGTTCTTTAATCAGAGAGTTGTAAATGGCAGTAACATTCCCTCTGATTCTTCTCTTCTCCAGACTGAACAAGACCAGCTTTCTTGGCTTCTCCAGGTACATCATATGCCCTGCCCCCTGACAATGTTAGTGTTTTTTGCTTGACTGGATCCAGTAAGTCTATAGATCTCTTGTACTGGAGAGCGCAGAACTGGACACAGTACTCCAGATGTGTCTCACCAGTGCTGAGGACTGGCGAAGGATCACCTCCCTCAGACTACTTGTAATGCTCTCAGGGGTGCTGCCAGGACTTATCCTTTTTGGCAGCACTGTTATCTATACCAGAGAGCTTGAAACGTATCTGCTTTTGTTAAGAAATACTTCAATTTTACTGAAAAAAATTTACTGAAAAGATGACTCCTAGATCTTCTTTCTCTTCCTGCCCCAGATCTCTGGGAGGAATATCTGTGTCAAAGAAAGGTTCTGTGCTTTGACAATACCATTGCACGGTGGGAACAGCACTGGACAATTGCAATTCAGGGCAATACCAAACTGGCGCAGTCCAGGCCATGCCACGGATGAGTAAGAGGCCACATCATTAAGCTGAAGGATTTTGATGAAACTCTGTTAAATGACAACTGACTTTGAAACCCTGTTGCTTAATAGGAACATCCATCCTAATTTGAAAAATCATCTTGTCAAAGTGGAAGGTGAGCATGATTGATAGAAAAAAGACACCAAGCTCCGAATCTCTGGTCCCTCAGTGACTTAAAGACATTACTGCTCTCACAGGACCTCTTCTTCTGAAAGTTGTCACACACATAGAGGAGGCAGAGCAGGACACAACAGCGATTATCAAACCCACCTCAGGGATAGTTTAAGCTAATGTGAACTAAGGTCTGAGCATCCCCATCTGCAGGGATCCCAGCAGGACAGGCATCTGTCAGATGATGCCACTACAAACTGCTTCAGCTAAATCAGCTTATCTGTCACCATTCAGTCAGATGAGAAATGTCAAGAAATGTCTTCCTTTGGGATGGCCTGAAGATTGTAAACGTTCCACATTTGTGATTTTAATTGCATCTTCTGTGCATTTGTTTAGGTGGTCCCTTACTTCCTAGGTTATAGCCTGAAACAGACATTCAGTCTACGACACTAACAAATCAAGTTCAGTAAGAAACATGATACATACTATTTTAAGAAAAAACACTGCTGTAAAACTAGCAGTGAGGAAAATCAGTGGTTTTGACCCGTTAAACAGGTACAAAGTACTCAGCTCTCTGGGTTTCTCAAATCAGGAGGACAGACATCTTATATTCCAAAGAGTTTACTTCTGGTTAAGACAAAACTCCTATTAAAACAAAAGTTCACACTGAAGCTGACAATGCCAGCTTGTGCAAAGCATGACGGCTGCCCCGGCCTTGTAATACCCATTGTAAAATTACAAGTTAGCTTCCTTTGCAAAGAACCTCATTACCTTTTGAGTTACTTCCTTTGGACTGTTATTTTAATCTCATTAGTTTGTAGGTAGACAGATTTTTCTATGCTAGCTGTAAAATGCACCTGCATTGATTTCCTTTTCCCAGACCCCCTCCTGTCTGTAACAGCAGACTGTATCTCTGGCTTTTGCCATTTTCTACTTCTGAAAATTTTGGGAGCAAATGAATACCTGACAAACCTTCATTTCAAGACTTACCACCTAAAGGTATTCTGATAGCAATGATGGATGACAACACAGAAACTAACAGTACTGACACCAGAGAAAAGTATGACTTCTATTGTGCCAACATCATCAGAGACCAAATAGATCAAAAAAGCCAAGACATGATGGAAAAAGAGGCAGTCAGGAAAACAACGCAAACAACTGCAAATAATGCTGATAACTGCAGACTCTGCAATGATTTGCTTAAAGAATTGTTGCTGGGGTGCTTTTTCCTGTGACGTTTGAAAGAACATCAGCTGTATTGATCCCAGATAATAAAAAAATAAAAAAAAGCTGTCCCATCAGCTGACAAATGAGACTATTTCCCAGCGCCTATCTGATGAACTCAGCAAAGATTCCTTTGTTGGTTGAGCAAGTTACCAGCAGAGAGGTAGGCACACTACCAGGACTGAACTAGCCCTGTGAGTATTACATTTGAAAAGACGGAGACAAGGAGGTTAATAAGGTTGTACTTTGTCTAATTTCCAATAAAAAATGTTTATTTTTGTTGTGCTCCCCAAACTAAAAGTGAAGCATCAAATTGAGTGTATTAGACTGAAAGTAAAGGTAAAAGCCTTTTCCCCATCCTTGATCACTATGTTACCACTTCCCATATAATAAAGGATGGAGATTCTCCTTAGCCCTACTTTTGTTGTAAATGTATTTATAGAAACATTTTTGATTGTCTTTTACAGTAGTAAGGAGATTAAGTTCTAATTGGGCTTTGGCCCTGCTAATTTTCTCCCTGCAGACCTTTGCAGTCCTCCTGAGTTGCCTGCCTCTTCTTCCAAAGGTCATAAACTCTCTTTTTTCCTGCGCTCGAGCGCCAGGCCAATCTTCCGCACTGGCTCATATTTCCACAGGTAGGGATGGCGTGCTCCTGTATTTTTAAGATTTCCCTCTTGAAGAATGTCCAGGCTTCCTGGACACCTTTGCTCTTCAGAACTGCAACCCAAGGAACTTTGTCAACCAGGCCCCTAAATAGGCCAAAGTTTGCCCTCCAGAAGTCCAAGGTACCAATTCTGCTACCCCTCCTTATTTCTACGAGAATCAAAACCACTATCATTTCATGATTGCTGTGTTCAAGACAGCCTCCAACCATCACATCATGCACAAGTCCTTCTCTGTTCACAAACTACAGGTCCAGCAGGGTGCCTTCTCTAGCCAATTCAGTCACCAACTATCTTCCACACACTCTACGAACCTCCTAGATGGTTTCCTCTCTGCTATATTGTATTTCCAGCAGATATCTAGTAAGTTGAAGTCACACATGAGAACATGGACTAGCAATTGTGAGACTTCTCCCAGCTGCACACAGAATACTTCATCTGTCTCTTTGTCCTGGTTGAGCGGTCTATAACAGACTCCCAACATGACATCTGCCTTGCTGGCCTTTCCTTGATTCTTACCTGTAAACACTAGACCCTTTCATCACCATCATCAAGCTCTAGACAGTCAAAACAGTCCTGAACATACAGGGTCCCCCCACCACCTCTGCTTCCTTGCCTATCTCTTCTAAAGAATTTATAGCCATCTATCGCAGCACTCCAGCTGTGTGAATCATCCCACCATGTTTCCCTGATTGTAATTATATCATAGTTTTCCAGCTGCACAATGGCTTCCAGCCCCTCCCTGTCTGTTGCCCATGCTGTGTGCATTGGTGTAGATTTACTTCAGTTGGGCTATTGATCCTGCCACCTTCACTACGGGAGAAGCCCTGCTTCCTACGGGACTGTTCTCAAGTACTTCTGTGGTTTCTAATGTATCGACACCACTTACGTCCTTGCTGCTGCGTGGATCTCCATCCCCTGAGTTCGATTTGATCATGTTCTGCAAAGCTAAATCCCAACACAGGACTGTTGCTATCCCTCGTCCATCTCTAACATCTTCTTCTAGATTTACCCAGCCAAGTGAAATAGCTGACAAAATCTAAAACTCCAAACAAACTAAATATTCTTGACAATATCCCTGCTGAATACATTTAAATAAATCAGCCTTTGAAATGAATAGGTGTCCTGTGCAATGGTCTTTTCAGTCAACAGATTTCTCCTATAATTAGAGTGTATTACTTTATAAATGTACTTTTCCTTTATTAGAAGAGAAAGGAAAATTACTTGAGAAAAGCAAACACTGTAATTAAATAAGGCACATGCCAATTCATTATTCAAATGCAGAGAACAATTTGTGAATATCCAGTTCCAGTGTACTAAATCCATCTAATATCAAAAGGCACCAATTGGATTTTACGCTTTGTAATATACAGTAAGTTGCTTGTATTTGTTTTGTATTAAAGCAATTTCACAAGCTATGTTAACTGCGTGCAATGTTCAACAATAGAGCTAACAGTTGGTAAATTAGACCCTTTATATTTACTCTAATTCAAAACAGCATTTTGTAATTCAGATTCAAATTGCTTGTCAAGAATTTTAAGATACTAAAAAGCCATTCAAGACTAAATAGACAAGATATGCAATCTCCAGCGGTATTTCATATGTAGCAGAACTAGCCTGGTTTGCCTACTTCTGGTGAAGATCAAGAGAACTGCTAGAAAGAGAGGAGCAAATCTCAGCATCCTGAGATGAGCACAGTTTCTGAGTGCACAGCGTCTGTCCATTCGTCTGCGTGCCCATGCTGGCCAGCTAATATATAAATTTTGTTCTAGCTTCAAAACCCACTGACCAAGGAGATTCTCCATCTTTACTTTGGAGAGTGTTTTCTAAGAGAGGGGATTTCCTGTTATTTGGTGGTGGGAAAGGAAATTATCATTATGGCTTGAAGTAACACATCAGTGTTTTCACCTCATTATCATTTTTTGAAAAAAGAAAGAGGATTGAAAGATACCAATTTCTGGTAATTAGGGATATGACTGAAGCATACGAGCAGATGAATACTCTTTCACATGTGTAGGAACATGAATGACAGAAAGAGATATTTTTATTTCATCATTAAGAAAAAAAGGGCAAAACAGGAAGGGAACCAAGGAATTCTATCATGCAGCTTATACTATGCCAATTAGGCTTGTTAATTATTTCAAAAACATTTGTATCTGTAAAGGGTTTGTGAAAAAACCTAGCCAACCAAACAAACAATAACCCCCTATTTTATTGGGATTTTTGCATCAGGTAACACTTGCACGAGAACCTAGTCTCCTGAGCAGGACTGTGGCTGTCCAGAGGATGATATAAGTCTCCATTGCAGGCGTCCTTACAGTGACCTTCAGCTAAATCAGGTGAGGCTCCCCCAGCTGTTGTTCTGCTGAATTCCTGTACCAGCCAGGCTGTGGTCCTGTGTGACCCCTCCAGCACATGCATCATCCCATGTTATTGAGTGTCTTAAGCTACATATGAAACATTTCATTAATATCTCAACTCTTTGTGAAAGACTGTTCTAGAAAGAGCTCTGCAGGAATACTTCTTCCTGACCACCCACAAGAGTCTTATCTGTGTTGACTTTGATCACTTCTGCATCAGGAACCTCCCACCAGGATCTCTGGGACAGCCAGATTGACCACCCAGGATGCTGGTCACTGTAACAAAGCACACAAGTTGTAATGAGCAGTTTTTCTAGGAACTGCCTGGAGCCCAAACCAAACCAAATCAAAATTCTCACACAGGAAGATTCTACGGCAATGAGTTAATGCTGCTTCTAATTGTTGCCACCACATCTCAGGTTGATCCATTATCTCATCCATATAGCAGATAAACTGAGGGGTTCCTGGGCCACCAGAGAATTAACACCTAAGTGCACTGAGCGTCCACACAGCCACAGCCCTAACATGACGCTATTCCATAACCGTAACTATAGGACAAACTTGAACTTCATAATTATAACATATAATTTAAATTCATAGCTTTTGCCACAATGATAAAAAGCTTTATTTTACCGAAGGCGACAAATGCTTTTAGAAGCATAATTTCCAAAAGATTCATATTACTTATATTGCAGTTAAGACAGTGACCCCAATAAAAACAGGTCTGCCCTATCTAGCCCTCCACAGAGACAGACAGAAAATATAGATTTACTAAGCGGCTAAACATATTTTAGTTTTTCATTTCTCCTGACCTTCATTTCTCTCCCTTAGCCCTGCTTTTTTATTTCTTGCTGAGAAACCAACGGTAGACCCACAGATGTTTCCTTTTCACATGGCTATGCGTGTAGAGAGAGATATGATATAACCCTGTTAATCAAATCAGCGTTGTGAATGTAAAATGTAAAATCTAAACCTTGAGAAGAGGGCACCGGCAGTGGGAGAAAGGCAAGTTCTTATCCCATTTACTGAAACCAGTTGCATGTCAGAAATAATTTTTATTTAAAGAAATTATCACGTAAATATGCTAAATTGAATTCTGAGAGAAGACCAAAGAGGCAAAGAATGTCTTCTGAGCCCCAAAGCAGTTCCTACAGCAGAAATTACATGAAATCCAAAGGGAAAAAAAGAACCTTGATGATTTAAAATGAACTAGTTTCAATGGAAATCTTTCATAAGAAAACAAAAGAAAAGTCCTGCATTGGGGTTGGCTGAGAATATTTTCATAAATATGTATCATAAATATATACAAAACCCTATACATATACACAAATGTATATGTGTATTTACATTTACATTCAGCTATGAAAAAAACCCAAACCAAACCAAAAAACCTCCTTCTCGTTAATTCACTCATCAGTAGAAAATAACTTCTAGATCCCCATACTAGATAGTGGAAAATTATTTGCAAATCTGAAACCATACCATAGCTCAGAGATGCGAAAGTCCAAAGTGGCCAACTTAAGTATGGCATCCTGTGGTGACATCTCCTTAGCCTGGCTGCCTCAGCAAACACTGCATGTTCAACTCTGCTCTTTGTGTCTGGGTCACTCTGCCAGGGCTGCCCTCAATTGTTCTAAATGGTGGCTGAATTTAACCTTCTTTGAGAGACAAGAAAAAGTCCCCAAGACATTAGATGCCCAAAGGTGTCATGAAAATGGGCTGCCAAGAAAGAAAAGGGACTTTAAATATTTGTCTAACAGAAAGACTGTAGAGTATATATAACGGGCACAGTACACAAACCTTGATCCTACCTGGCGGAAAAACAATACATCCCTGTGTTCCCCATCTGTCAGCAGCAGATCTGTGAACACAGAACCTTCTCGAGGGACGGGTGACAACCACTTAAGCCAGCTCCTATAAACCTCATTCCTCTAATAACTGCTAACAGGAAGACAACATGTTGATGGGAGAAACAGTTATGGAAAATTGGGAAAATTAAGTACCTTCCACCAAACAAAGTGAAACCTAGAAACAAACATGTAAGATAAACAGATATATTGGACTAGGATGCACACTAAAATGTGCATATTCTATCAACATAACAAACTGCCTTTCTTGTATTGATTTAATAGTCTGCTATATGATATGATGGTTCATTACCCAAAGCTCTAAAATAAAAGAAAAATAAAATCACTGTATTATATTTACCTTTGATTTATATGACACTAGTAACACTAATCAAAACCGTCCATAAAGGACAATAGTTAGAAAGGCATTGACGATGTATGGAATGATTTATGCTTTGCTTCTCACTAAGTCCGTTGTGTAAGAAAATGGTATTTCATAAATACAAGATGCAATTTGACATTTATATTAGCTCTTAGGGTTACTTTGTCAAAACCACTGGGATAATAATACAGTAGAAAAAATACGTGAGATTGGAGCCAGATTTTGCGAAGAAAGTATTTAACTTGAGACCCTTGAAACACAGGAAACATTAGGTTTGAAAAAGAGCCATCCTCTGAACAGGTAAAAGAGAATTATCCTGGTCAGCTCTAATGGTTGTATCTCAGGGTTTCAACACTACAAGTTACTGTTCAAAACACAAGCTGTAGGTTACTTAACTACAAGTGACTGAGAAACAAGAAGTGATTAAGAAAGTATTTGACAGGAGAATTTCCATCTAAAAAGGTCATTCCAGAAAAACGAATATGCTTCACAGGTCACATTAAAGTTTCCCTTAAAGTCCTTCTACGAGAAAAATCGACTGAAACACTGATAAAGTTCCAAATGTCTCATATTGCACTTTCAGAAGAAATTGTTTTGATTTGTCATTTCAAATACAACTTTTGGCCTTTTTTTTTTTTTTTTCATTTTCTATTTCATCAAGATCATGTTCAGGTAGCAGGATATCATACAGTTTAAAGGTCCAAAACAAAAGCAAAAGCTTTCTTCTATGCACAAGTGTTTTTATCTGTTGTGGCTTTTTTTCCAGATTTTTTTTTTAAGGGGACATTTCGCTATTTTTTTTAAATTTCTGTTCATTAGAAATGAAGTTCAATTCTGAAATCTGCTCAGCTTGTATTAAATCTCTTTCCCACATCACTTTGAAAACTGAACCTGGTGCCTGGAAGTCAAGTTACACCCTAATGTATCATCACAAATGTCTACAATAGTGATGGCTCTTCATGTAAAAGGACGAATAAGGTAATCTATAAAAGTCTTAAGAAGTTCTGATGATGATGAGTAAGAAGGGAAAAAATTACGTTTCCTCCACCTGATCTCTAGGGTTAGACATCACCACAGGGAAAATTAAAGCCATAAAAAAATTTCTTTAGCAGTAAATTAAACACTGGGGGAAGACGTCTCATGAAAGTTAGAGCAGGTGTCTGACAGGAGGCATACTTCTTCCAAGACGAGCACTGAATCATCTGGCACAAGAAAAGTCATATGCTTTCCTTTCCCTCTGTTGGATATATGCATGAAAATGAGACATATTAGTCCATATTTTCATCTTGTTATTATTAAAAGTCAGTGTAGAGAACATTCACAAAGCGCACTGAGGCATACTTTGGCTAAGAGATAATACAGCAATACTAAATGGTTATTTTATGGGGAAAAAAAAAACTAGTTGATTTTCAAACTGCTTGACAATAATTATTTATGCAAAAAAGGGGTCATCTTAGATGTATAGATTAGAGAGACAGATATATACATATACAAAAGTTGGTCCTTATATGTAATTTTCAATTTAATATTTATAAATACACACACACACGCATACAGTGTGTATTCACACCTCATAAACAAAGTAACACAGTGGAGGCATCAAAAAAGGGCCTTAATACATTGTCCTTTCTGATAAAAGAGAGTCCTTGCTGCTCACTCGCAGATAAGGAAAGCAAATCCACTCCTGTTGCTGTGATCAAACAAGGACCCCTGAGCTGAAGACCTGTCTTGTTATCGCACATCACTGCAGGCAGCAGGCATAAAACCAGTCAGGTTTGAAAAGGACACTTGTTAGCATATTTTTGTCTCTCCCACCTGAAGGTACACGCTCACACATACAGGAGGAGATACTGTTCTGTGGTGTAGTGCAATTGTGACACTAGAATTGGCATTCAGGACAACAGAAAGTACCAAAAAGGTTTTGATTCAATTTGTACACAGAGCAACAGGGAAGGATACGTTCAGCTGTGCTCTGGCTGGGGTGTAGGTTGCTTCATGCTATGTAATCATGAGGTTAGCAACTGGAGGAGGAATTTTGCTCTCTGCATCAAATCTATGGACTGCCTGATACTAAATACATGAATAAATAAATAAATAAGTGCATCCCAGAATTTTATAGCATCCTAATAAAAGTTTGCAATCAATTACATAGATGGCAATGATCAAAACTCTGACATATATCCCAGTTTGCTCACATAGAAATCGTAAGGTTAGTCACCAGTAGAACTTTTACATTTGGACTGTAAACGTGCAGTTCAGCTTATTACCCTGGACTCCCTTCATAGCACATAGATAAGAAGGTATTTTTGGAGCATTGTTCATCCCCTCTGCTTCAAATATTGATGTTATAATGCATTATTGCCTTAAAATGCTCCTTGGTTTCTACAAACTGTGTATGAAGGAAAATTAAACTAGAAGCTTGGCTGCAGACAACTGAGAGATGTGCAGAGAAGTTCCACCCTAGTGCTTACTGAAAAAAAAAGGAGTTCATACAGCTTTGAACTGTCCTTTCCTCGTGATCCGTGACATTTTAGGTCCTAGAGGTAGCAGAGCTTTTAATTTAGTTTACTTTTTTAATTCTCCGGCTTTTGCAGCAAGAATCAAGATTTAATTGAGGGTTTATATTTATGTCAGCCTGGAAATACTGAAATATCAATGGCAATAAAAACAACACAAGAAGATTAACAGGCCCTGTTTTTATATAGTGCTTGTCATTTATAAAATCTGAAGTGCATCATAAATAAGTCAGTACCATTTTCGGTGTTTTACATTTGAGAAAACCACTGCTCAGAAAGATCATCTGAGCAACTCTTTTCAGGTGCAGGCAGAAGGAGAGAACTGCAAGATATCCTGAGTTTGAATAGGTATTTTCTTACCTCAAACAGTAAAAACGTTTCAGACAAAATGGTTTAGATTCTTCACCCAGTGGTAACTGGTGACTCCAAGGAGGCGACAACCAGTCCCAGAGCATGTATTTGTCCGAGTTTCTTGGAAATCCTCTAGCTTAGAGTAAAAGCAGGAACTGGAAGGACCTGAGATGGAAGTGAAGAGGTGTGTAGGGAAGTGAAGGTCCACCTTGTGTTGTCCTCTCAGTGTTGCCTGCAAGAAGGTGTGGCCATGGCTGACACAAGAGCCAGCTGGAGATACTTTGCCAGAGCATGTTGGCTAGTTTGGGCCTGACAAACAAATTACTTAAAACCAGTTCTCTTGCAGATGCCATTTCTCTCATAGTGTTTGGCACAATATGCTATTAAACATAGAGAACTTCTCTCATACTACAGGCACCAAACTACTTGGCTCAGTGTTGCTTTCTGACGCACAGAGCCAGAGCAAATGGTCACTCTGAAATCTCTTTATTTAATAAAAGCAACAACGAGGACCACAGCTTCCTATTTAGAAATGCCAGGCTCTATTAAATACTGCCAGTCACTGCCAGAGAGTGACTTCAGGCTTGGATTTCTATTCACGGATGACTAGAGCTACAGGAATAATTGATTTTACAGTTTGATGCCCAAACTGGGAAAAAAAGAACGTTAGGTCAACTTCGAAAGTAAACAGTTCCTTGTTCAGAGTGAAATGAAGCACACTTCTTTTTTTTGAAGACATTTTTAATAGTGGTTGCAAGATACGTAATCATTGTGGCTTCACATGTCAAGACTTGTTATTTAAGCACCATAACAAACTTTGCACGCTCTCTTAATGCACTATGTATGCAAATTAAAACATATCTGAAACTCATCTGCACATTGTGAAGCTAGATGAATTGCCACGTGCTGAACCACGTAACATAGCACAGGACGCAATAGCAATTTTTTAAGCTGGGGAAGAGTAAACAGTAGGATCCAGAGAGGATGTTCCTACAGAAAATATATTCCAATTTAGTACAATACATGCCTACTTTACAGTTTCCCATAAAGGTGGTGGACTGAACTCAGCAATCGCATCACCCCTTCCAATGTCTGACCACAGTATTTGGGCTCTCCCACTTGTTAGGAAAATGGCATACGCATGGGCTACAATATATACGAGAAGAACTAGGCTGACACTGCATCCTCTGCCTGTCATTCAGTTTTGAGAAACAACCCAAGTCGCAGTGCACTTGTTTCACCTCTACTCCATTTGGGCTTTCTGAAATTTGGTTCCTTTTTTGTTCTTTCAAAATGTTCACTTAGATTGCCTCAAAATCCAATATCACTGTGACCAAATATTTGATGAGTCCTATTTTTAAGGTGGAGTTTTGTAACTGGGATCAGAGGAAGAGCATCCTGACTGATATCCTGCCACTAAGCATAGGATCAGATCAGCACTGTCATTAAAGAAATTTCCCTATAGCAACCAAGCTTGCCTTGTTTATGCAGTAGATCATGACAATGAAAATTTAGCTTGGGCACAGAGAAACTTCCCAACAGACTGTGCTTGAGTTGTGTGAAGACTTTGAGACAGAAGCACATGAAGCTGCCATTTCAAGCCTAAAAAGTGCAACCACTTTGCATCCTGCTACTCTATTAAAATAAAACTATACTCAGCTACAAATATATCCATATATGGTGGAAGAGTCAATTAGTTCAAACAATGGAGCACCAACTTGCCATAATTTAAAAGATGGGGTTTTAGTGCTACTACAGACTGAAAAAAAGATGGGTTTTTTGGAAGAATATGTTCCAAATCTGGAGGTCAAGTAAATGATATCAGCCAAGAAGTTCTGGTACTTATGACCCTGGTGGTGCGCAAAACATGGCCAAGTTATACACAGCAGTAGCCTGAGTTAGAGAAATGTATTTGAATTGAAAGGCGAACTCATTGGTGCAGCCCACTGACTATGTTTCAGCATTACCTATAAGCTGAGCAGAGGGAAGAAGAGTCCACAGGTAGCAAGCAGGGAATTCGGTGACCAAGTGGACATGGATCCTGATCTATGGAGAAATTAAATGGAGACATAAGAATGGAGTCCTACTTTGGAAGAGGTATAATAAGAAATGGGAGGAGATGGACTGCTGGTAACTCCAAGAATTAGTATTCTGGTTTTGTATCTCTTCTTTCATGACTGGTGTAAGACTTACAAGTAGAAATAGAATTTGCTTCTCAGATATCATTGAGATGAGTGTGTTTGACATTTGTGTAGAAGGGAAGATTCAAAGGCAAAGACAGGGATCCTCCTGTCCAAAGAAAGGAATTTATAAAGAACCAGTCAGGACAAAATTGCAGGAAAGATACTAAAAAGACTATAAAAAAGCAAGTCCCGCTTTAAATGAGGTGATGAATTTCCTTGTTTCCAGTTCACATTTTGCAGAAGAGATCTTTATGAGTTTGATGCTGCCACGAGGAAAATCTGAGGACCATTATTCAAGCATCATGCATTATAAAATAAGAGATATTTCCTTTTGGGGGGGAACCTAGAATTCAAAGAGACTAGACAAAAACCAAAACAAACCAAACCAACAAACAAACAAAAAAACCACAAACCAACAAAACCCAAAAAGACAAAACAGGATCTTTGTGCATTACACCATTTGTATCTATATTCCCTATCAAGCTAACAGCCTGAGCCTTTTCTTTAATCAAGACCCACTGCTATTAGCTGTGGGGAACACATATCTACTGTCCTGCAACGTGGCATGGTGACATCAAGAAACCAAGAAGGCTCATGAATTATTTAATAGAAAGAATATAGGGACATGAGCCTCTTGGGATTTGTGATATGTTGTCATTCCTGCCTATGAACAGGATGTTTATAAATTGCACAGTTCTGGTTTCAGGCTACTTCTGCAGGTGGCCAAGACCACTTTGAATCCTGTCATTCTACTCCCACTGGCTTGGATCCTGAAATTACTTTTACGATAGGTATTATCTGAAAATTGTGGATCATTTCAGTTCTCGGTCACACAGAGCCTCATAGGAGAGAAGGGATATGGCGCCAGCCATGGCTACCCTAATCTGTTTATTTGAGAGCGTTTCCTAGAATTTATTGTGGAGATCTCTATAATCAGGGCAGTTGCTGCATGCTGGCTAATTAGCTTTGTCTTCACAAACTGAGATAAAAATTAGAACAATCATAACATTATTTCTGATCTCCTCCTCAACTTGGTAAATTTAAACATTAGTAACGCTGTCAAACAATGGCTAAAGAGGAAATATTTAGTTATCATTTGGCAGTGACAAATTACTTCAACCTTTATGGGTTCATTTTTTTAAGTAGTCTGACATTTCGTTACTAAGGCAGATTTTTTATTTTATTGTTTCTTTCAGTCTGTTCCACAGCCACACTGCTACCAAGTAGGTTCCAATGACTCATATGCAGGTGGGAAGAAATCATGTCTCTATTGATAGCACTATTATTTTTTTATTACTATTTGCAAATTTTCTCGCACATTCCCCTCTTCCTACGTGGTTCATGATTGACTTGTAATTTTTCCCCAAAGACCTAAGCACAATATGCTGGTTCGTATAGGGTCTGTCAGACTGGATCAGGACAGAAGTCCAACAAGTCTTGTGTTTTGCAACTGATCACCGTTAAGTATCAAACGCTCACTGAGGAGACACAGATAAACCAAAAGAAAACCCAAACCTAAGCCCTGACAGATTCAGAAATTGCATGCCTTCAGGAAAAGTCTTCCTCAGATTGCCCAAATACTGGGTTATGCCACAGCCCTCACAGTTCCCATCCTTTCTGAACAAGGACTGCAGGAATTGTCCGTGCTGTCATTTTGCTCAATTGTAGCAAATACTATAAATTGCAGAGAAGCACCTTCTGTGATGAAGCAATGAAGCAATGTGTTATAGCAGCTACCTTACAGTCTATGAAACTGGAGAAAAAATGAATCCTTTTGTTGGTTCTTAATACGAACCCTTTTGTTGGTTCTAAATAAGTTATTTTTCAGGTTACCTGAACTTTGGCCATTCTTGTATTGTGAAAAATAATCAATAGATCTCTTGCAAGATCTTACTCCAAGGTTTGTTTTAAAATGAAGTAAGATAAATCAATTTCCATTCCTTCCAGTTATTTTGGTGAAAATAAATGTGTGGCTCAGAGAGTTCCATCACTCAGATAATTCAAGTTTTCAAAGTGACCAAATGAGTTCCATCGGCATTTTATCTTAGCAAAGTCTCAAAACTGGTTCTTTCTAATTTTTTCTGTGACTTTTCATTTCAACTAATCACACCCCGGAATAATAATTTACAGCCCTGATTACAGGCATCTTCCTTCTTGCAAACAATTATTCTGCATCAAAAATCTTCCGCTGCAGTCTAGGTGTTATATTGCTGGTCTGTTTTGTTTGATGTGGGGGGGATGCCTTTGCTGCCAGGGAACAGCTCAATGTCTAGTGCTGTCATTATGCTGCATTCCTGAAGTCTTCACTTATGACACTCACAGGCAATGAATCATTTATAGCTCTTTGACATGCGTGCAAATATATACCAATTCATAAAGCCAATTTTACAACAATATACAGTCTTTTTTATCACTTGAGAAATCCACAATTTTTGTTTAACACTGAAACAGAAGTAATGGCTAATCAGAAACTTTCCTAGGCATGTTACTTTAAGGCAATTATATTAATTTTCTATAATTTACTGTGACAAAATGGGGAACTTTTGAATAGCTGGAGCTGTATAAATTTGCATAAGTATTACATTTTCACAGGTTCTTTTTCCTAGCCCAGTAGTTACCTTCTGTATTATGCATAGTACATATACCAGCCCTCAAGTAATTTACACTCAAAGACAATCAAATTTCATGAGCCATGAGTAGCTTACCATTTATTCTGCAGGCCATCATTTTATGGTTTTAAATAAAATACTTCTAGTGAGTTTAGTAGAGAATTTAGTAGAGGAGAGCCCATTTTTTTCTGTTTGTCAGACTGCTGAAACTTGGCTGATCCTTGGAGAATTCATCAGAACCTTGGAGCAGGGACAGTTGTTTATGCACAAGCTGACGTTGTGGGGACTGTGCTTCCAAGCTTTCCACCCAAACACTGCACTAAAACTTATAATTCATATTAGCTGCGAAACTGATTCTTGGGTCAATATGACTAGAGTGATGGCTTTGAATAGAGGTACAGGTTTTTACCGTCACGAGAAGATTTGTTTCCACAAAACAAGACAAAGTGGTTGAAAAAAGCGGGAATCTCTTTTCTCATTCCCCAGTCCCCAAGATGTTGGCTGGGACACTTGCCAATAGCAAAGACTGAGCTTCCAGATGATGGATCTCGACTGTGCTGTTGTTGGCAACTGTGCTCCTGCTGGAAAGGCCATCAGCTCGGAAGCTATGAGAGTTGATTAGGTCTCCTTTCAGGAACCCTCTCATCATCAGTCAGTGGGAATTATTGTAGTGTTCTTTAGGGCATATGAAGATAATTTTTCAATGAAGTACCACTGGGAAAAAATACCAAGAAGAAAGAAAAACTGAATCATAGAGCAGTCTATCAAAAGGCAGAGAGCAGCCAAGTCCTAAAAAGTGAAGAGTAGGAAGGCTGTTCCTGCTGCTCGTGCGCTACATTTCAGGGAAGAAAGAAAGAAACATCTTTCCCAAGATGTCCCAAGATGTCCCAAGCCCCCTCCTATAAACTTCCTCAGAAATCAATGCTGAAATCTTTAGAAAGGGAAAACTTTCACGGAAAGAATTTCAGTCAAGTGAATGGCTGTACAAACCGCATCAGTGGATTTCAGCCCCAGTGTCAGAAATTATGGTGATGGAAGACAAATAGTTTCTTCAGTATCTAACTGTAATAGCAGCTGTAAAGAGAAATAAATACTCCATGCTTAGTCTGCCTTTTACCACTCTACTCACAGCTCTCTAAGTTAACTATAAAATACTTTTTTTCAGTTATACAAGTCTAGGTGTGATTGACTTTTTCACAGTGTTATGCAGAGAAACAGGGAGATTTGTCAAGAGAATGTAGCCATCTAATCGCAGAAAAATAGCAAAAAATAGACATGAAAAGTAGAATTTTCTATGCAGTTTCCACTGACTTTCAAAAGGAACCAAATATTAGTCCAATATGAGGAATTCCTGAGGATTTTCTCCAGAAGGAGACTCCATTCCCTTCCTATCTGGAGTCTCACACAAATCTCCAGGTGATTGCATGACACCTTCATTGAACACCCACAGTGAAAAGATTAGAAAGCTTTTTCAACATGTTCAAGCCTAATCCCCAATTAATCTCAGTTTTGAACTCTATCATAATGCAGATCATTGCCTTGCTGTACCCTGCATATGCCAGATCAAAAGTAAGAGCCACAGAAAAGAAATATGCCAATGATTAAAGAAACCAGTTATTTTCACATTATTAGTTACCGTGTTTTCTGCTACAGCTAGGAAATCATTTAGTTCTTTCTAAAGATCAGCCATTTATCTTCAGGCAACTGAAGATTAAAGACTTCATCAGTAATTATCACAAATAGTGCCCTGAACACACTAATTAAAGATACTTGTCATTATACCTTATAAAGAACAGTATATCAGCTCTCTTACTATTTCAGAATAATTATGTGTTGGACATCTGCTGGAGTCCCAATCACAACTATTCACCATTTGCATAAGCAAGACACTGAAAGAATCATCTTCCTTTAAAACCACCCATTACAAACACATGCTAACACATGAAAGACGTGCTTTCTATACCACAGACACCAAAGCAGACAAGTCTGAGACCAAAAATAAAGCTGTTTCCTTGTAAAATTAACAATTCTGGGTGAAATTGTGACGTAAACTACACTTAGTCTGGGTTAGTCTTTTGCAAAGTTTTAGCTCTTTTGAAATGCTAACACCTATTATTCCCTTCCCTTCCCTTCCCTTCCCTTCCCTTCCCTT
>VXAK01005071.1:209518-225715 GCA_013399435.1 Arenaria interpres
CCCTCACCTTCCCTTCCCTTCCCTTCCCTTCCCTTCCCTTCCCTTCCCCTTTTATTAGGTTAGAAAAACTTCTGCTGCACCAATACATACAAAAGAGGGTGACAGGAAGCTCTACATTAAGATTCCTATGTCTGAAGAGGAATGAAGTTTGCAGCTACGTGTTCCTCTTCTCCCAGCTAAACTGGGATTTCAGGGCCTATTACAATTCCCACAGTGGACCCTAACCAGGCTATTTTCTGATGCCTGCCCTTCCCTTTTCAAAAGCTGAAAAAGTGAAGTACTGCAGCCAAAGAGCCATAACTATACAGCAGAAAAGAAGAATAAAACACAGACGACTCCCGTGTGACATAAAACTGTAGGTTTGAATATTGTTTTGGTGTGAGGCTGAAACAGTCTGGGTTTTTCACATGTTGCTGAAAAAGATGAAAATATTAGCAAACTGTCTTTGGGAAAGAACTCTTATCATCAATGCAATTTCATTTGAGTGACACTCCTGGTTCTTGTATTACGCCAGGCATAAAGTTGATGTCTTTTGGGATAGGTACATCAATGCTAGACGGAAGAAGAACACTTCTTATCAAACGCTAGTGCCTTATTAATGGGAAGTCACATGATTAATCAATCTGATTACTTAGAAGTCAATTTATCTGCAGTGCAACTGCTATCCAAATGAAAATAAGATTACCGTGAGTACAGTTTATTAATAACCACCAGTATGTCATTGACTCAACTTGATTATAACACAGCAGGCATGTGATGCACAGTATTACTAAGACACTAAACCAGCCTGACAACAGTGGCTACAGAAGACATGTATGGGATGGGGTAAAGCATAAAACTCCTGAAGTGTAAGCGACCATTAAGTTTTCAGTTCTGCAAGGAACGTTTTCTTTTAATTTTACTGTAGATGTAGAATCTGTAGATATTTTTCAGTGTCCAGCTCCTACGGCTGCTGAGATCACCTGAAAGCATGAGTCAGTATGACATTCAGAACCAGACCTTGTAACATCCGAAACAACCCCTTGAACTTCCTCACAGGGAAAAACAATTTAGCAGACCCCAAGGGGAATTCAGATGCCCCGGAGGGAAGTCAGTCACAAACAGCTCATGAGTCTGTTTCACTGGATTTCCCAAGCCTGCAGTAGATATGATCCTATTTTGAACATACTGTTAATCTGCTGTGATATATATTCCCTGTGAGTAAAGGTTATGGGCTGAAGAGAGCTTGAGAAAGTACTAGCACATTTTCTTATTCTGTAGGTTGTTCTCTACTAGCTTTTTGACCTCAAAAGCACCTTCCCTCATATTTATCTGACAACAAAAAATTCTTATTTTAATAAGAAATATCTTCGTTGTCTTATGCTTGATAGGAAAAGTGTAATATAGGTACAGAGGAAATATTAGAGAGGGAGGGAAGGAGGAATAGAGAAAGACCCATTTGCTGCATAGAGTGGGAAGAGTGGAAGACTTAAAAAAAAATCACCAAGGTTTAAATAGGATTAATTATTATAACTACTCTGCTAAGCCAGGATATGAGGAAACTGTCAGTGGTGTTCAGAAGTCGCTTGGGGAGAACTAGGGAAAATGCACATGTACAGTCTAAAGCCTCTGGCATTTAATTAGTCTCTGCACTGAGAACTCAGAAGCGCAGAACGAGGAGCCTTCAGGATCTGTCATTAAGCAGTGGCACCTCAGCAGCCCAAATGCAGAAGATTAGCTCAGGAAGTGGCAGGAAGAGCTGATAACTGACACAGACTTTCTTTAGAAATGAAGGCAGTCACTTGTACTTTCAGTAAGGAAAAAGCAAACCAACTACGTAAACTAGATGAGAACTTCCACAATCTATGGGCCTAAAAATGAAATTAGCTCTCTGATGGACCCATGTTTTATGAGGAAGAAGAAGGTAAAATGGGATGTATGACCTAGAGATGATGCGTCAGAGTCCTCTACTTTGTATTCAAGACATGTCTGGAAAACATGACTTGGTAGTACTGACATCAGATTTCATCACAATTCTGGCTTACTACTGTAAATAGAGCCTCTACTGAAGCTGTGTCTTCAAATCTTGTCCGAAGCATGTGTCGTGGGTTGACCTTGGTTGTCTGCCAGGTTCCCACCAAGCTGCTCTATCACTCTCCTTCCTCAACAGGACAGAGGGAATAAAATACAACAAAAAGCTCATGGGTCAGGACAAGGATAAGACTGGATGGATTGGACTTACCAATTACTGCCATGGCCAAAATGTGGGGAAATTACTACTTGGGGAAATTAATTTATTACCATTAAACAGAGTAGAATAAGAAATAAGAACAAATCTAAAAACACCTTCCTTCAGGGCACTGCCACCTGCTCCAGCGTGGAGTCCTCCACGGGCTGCAGTGGGGCAACCTGCATCACTGTGGTCTTCACCACAGGCTGAAGGGGAACCTCTGCTCTGGCACCTGGAGCACCTCCTCTCTTCCTTCTTCACTGACTTTGGTGCCTGCACTGTTGTTTCTCTCATATTTTCTCACTCTTCTTCCTCACAGCTGCTTCAAAGTATTTTTTATCCTTTCTTAAATACGTTATCACAGAAATGCTACAAATGTTGCTGATGGGGTCAGCTTTGGCCAGCAGTGAGTCCACCTTGGAGTCAGCTCATACTGGCTCTGCCAGACACAAGACCAGCTTCTGGTGTCTTCTTGCAGAAGCCGCTCCTGCTCCCATCCCCCTCTGCTACCAAAATCTTGCCAGATAAACCCAATACACCATGCCACTAGTCCATCTACTGAGTATGACGACATTAGTGAGGGCAAAGTTTACTTTTGTGAGCCAGTCTGTTTCGTGACTTTGTACAATTTATGCCAAACCTATGAAATTGAATAAATTGTGGAGTTAGGAAGTCACTCACCCAGTGAAGCACTAGGGTTTTAAGCCATGCATCTCCTAGATGAGGAGAGAGTGCAATAGGAATTATTTAGTGTTCCTACCAATTACAAGCTTCCACTCAAATGGAAGTATTCTGGAAAAAATTTTGTGGGGGTGTTTATTTTTGTCAAAATTAGGTTGATGGTTGGACAAGATGATCTTCAAGGTCCCTTCCAACCTAGAAGATTCTGTGATTCTGTGAAAAATAATCTGGCTACAACTGTGGGGAAAAAAAGCTCTTTTTTGTTTACTCACAATAGGTAAACCTCAAATAAGGAAAGTCTCAATTGTTTGCTGTCTTACAGAGTCAGGTTCAGTTCCCTAGAAGAGACTTCAGACAGAAGGCTCTTGCCCAGGAGATGCATCTTAAGAGCTTAAGCCTGGAGATGATCAAGGAAAATACAGAAATGTACATGAAAAATAGAAGGATCCAAACTCAGCTTTGCAGAGATGAAAATAAAACAAAACAAAAAAAAAAACAGGATAGACTAACATTAACCGTTTCACAGCATTTTATGACATAAAAAGGAACTAACTGAAGTCTATTTAAAATTCATTTTCCCATGTGCTGCCCAATGAAGCTTTGTCTGCCTGGTATATCTTGAGTTAAGGAATTCAACAGTTACTAATTTGGGCATGCAGTAGGCAAAGTCCAACCAAAAACATGAATAGAGCAGAAAGGCCTGCAGTTTTCATCGAATGGCCAGACCATGCTTGTCAAATTCCCCAAACCTAGGCATGTCTATACTCCAGCTGAAGTCACATTTAACAAACACCTTCAAACAACCAGGAATGGAATGTACAAATTTGTTAAGGGAAGTAAACTTGACCCAGTGCAAAGCACTGAAGCACTGTAAGAAATAATATTATTCCTCTTCCTTCAATCCCTTATGGCTTGATATAAACTCTCGTATAAAACAGCAGTCACTCATAAGGCCCTCACTTGGAGTTAGGTTTACCCCCACAGCAATTTCTTTTCAAGCTCTGAATTCTTATTTTTTACATTAAACCAAGAGAAATAGTCTTTGTTCATTATCATACATCATGGATAGCATATGCAAAAAGGCCATCACAGTCTATTAAATTAAAATGCTCAGATCAAGAGCAGATGTCATGACATATAGAGATTTCAGAAGCTAAACAAATGCGCATCTGACCACACGGAAGCGGAGCCTGCAGCATTATTTTATGATTGTTTGGTGTGTGACATTCTGATGACCTGCAGGGTAGCAGAGTGCTACAGCCAGTTCATGACAGAGTGCTTTCATTTTGGTATTTAATAGGTCACCTGCTAGGATGATAATTATGCCACCTTTGAAAAAAAGAAGAAGAAAAACAAGCCTATAATCAAAGAAGATTAGTCAACAAGGACAGGTAGAAAATAGAGTTTGCAGCTAAGGAAAACATTTGGGAAGCAAATAAGGTTTCCTAATCACAGCAGATGAAGATTCTTCCATGGAGAGTAAAAGGAAAAATGGGAGTGGAGTGTCAGCCTTTCCATCTGTCTTCTTACAATAGAGTTTTGTCCACAGCATAATGAAAAGTAGGAACCACTCTCCGAAGAAACCTCTCTCTTCGTGTAATGTACAGAGATTAGACTACAAAGACAAATGCTTGAATCAGTTATTTAAATTTATATGATGTGACTGTGTACCAGAGAGGCAGAGGTTGAGGTCAGTTTGTTTGCCAAAAGCATACAATGACCCAATGGTCCAGATAGCAGCCTCAGGCCAAACATTCTCTCAGCCTGAGTTAATTCCCTGGTAGTTCTTCTGCACCAGATGCTCTAGGCTAGCATATTTTTAATATTTATACAGAAGAGAATAGCTTTGACAGGAAAGGTTGAGGGGGGCTGAAGGTAGCATGTTAATCAGAACCCTTGAATTGGGGTTTCCGAACAAGTTAAACTGGGTTGACTTTCTACATTTGAGGAAACATATCTGAAAAAAAAAACACTTCAGAGCTAGCACTTAAAAAAAAAATAAAAATCAACAACAAAAAAACTACCCTCCCCCCCAAAAAAACCCCAACCCAAAACCAAAAAAACCAAACCCAATTAACCCTAATTAATCACTATTTACAAAACAAACAACTTTGTATTAAAAATGCCACAACAAACTCTCCTCTTCACTTGTGGTAAGGCATACAGTACCTGTGGGACCTGCCTTGAGTAAGGCAGCATGTGTAACACCCCATCACCAACACACAAGATACTCAATACTCCAGACACAAACTCTTCCTTCAAAATGTCCTTAATAATTACTCGAGTCCTCTGTCTGTTGAACATGAGACCTGAAAGCAAGGATCTTGTACTGAATAATTAATTTCACCTTACAGCAGACACCTGGTCAGGTGAATCCCACCTGAAAAGTGTCACTGGCAGTCAGGGGTATATCCATACATCTGGAACTTTTCCAAAATGGTTCATATAGGTGGGGGCTGAACACCCAGGAACTGTGTATCCAAGTCCCAGGTAGTTCATGCAGAAATGTTTCAAGGGTTCTTCTTCCAACAAAATCCCTCTATTAGCAACATAAACCAGATATTAACAGGTAACGTGAACACTCTGTGTGCCCAAATGTAAGCAAGACATCATCGTTCATCCTCCTTACCTCTGAAGATGTGGGTTTGCAGTAGCCAGCTCCAAACACTAGATTTTCTAATGACATACTGGACTGGTCTGGTCCTGCCTCCAGGTTTCCCTTACCAAGCCATGAACCTTTCCCCGGACGAGCAAAGCTAAAAGAAGAAAAATTGAGAAGAAAAATAATGAGAGTAGTATTGTTACAGAAGAGTAATTGTCTCAGTGTTATTTCCTTCCTTAAAAAGTGTTTGCTGTTTTGGTTTTGGTGGCGGTGGTTTTTACTTTTATTTATTTCAAGCTGACACATCCACACGTTTCCCTTTCAAAATGAACATTGTCCAGTATGCACTAGCTCAAATGATGTGAATGAAATTTGCTTTCTTTGCATTCAGTCCAGTGGCTTGAGTGTTATTTCTCACTCAGTTCTTTCTCTGCTGTCTTACAGATCTTTTTCCAGCATAACATCTCAACAATACAACCTTTCCATCTGTCCATGTAGATAATACTCTTATCCGACTTCTCATCAGCTTGCATCTTGAGTGATGCAACATCTTTCTCTCTGGTTTAACCATATCACCCTTTCTCACTGAATTATGCACAATCTCTGTTCACTATAAATGTCCTTTATAGCTCATCCCAATCTCTTTTACAGATTGGAAGTTTAGTTCCCATTTCACACTGTCCCATGACATAAGCTTCCAGCACCAAAATGACAAGACTTCAGCCCGAAAACTGCATTTCCTTTTGATGGGTGCAGTCCATTCATTTGGGATGTGTTCTCCCATAACCATGTGCAAAATGAATTCACTGTTACTCAAATTCTTCCTCAAAAACCTGATAGAATTTAAGTTGGTTTAGTGCTGAGGTCATTCCCTCTCACTGCTGAGTATTATGGTCACGGTGTTCTCTTTTGACTGTATCATTATGTCTCCTATCTTACAGCATGAACCCATTAAGAGTGGAACATCTTGTTTGGAGTTTTTTCACCATTGAGCCCACCAGAGGCCTGATGCACAGCTAGGGCTCTTACTTGGGATTAATCTGAGCAAATGTCTACACCACAGTTAATGATGTAGGCTGCCTTTATATTCACTGGAGGCGAATCGGCATTTCCAGGGTATGAGTCATCTCTTTCTGAAGTAGTGATATCAAACAGGTCAGATGAATTTCACCCTCAAAGTGCTTATTTCTTATTGTGGGCCATAAAGAGAGGCCAGGATGACTGCCTCATAAACAAATGAATTGGGTGAGATAAACCCCACTGTTAGTCCCCGTGACAACATGTTCGGTACATAAACTGCATCAAGATTTCAAGAGAGAAATCAGGCTACTTGTGGCAAGTACAATAAGCCAATTTACTGAATCATAATGGTGATGCAAGGAACCATAAGTGCTCTTAAAAAGCATGTAGCCAAAGGTGGAATTGCAATAAAGAACTGCTGAGAAAAAAGAAAACCACATTTGTTGTTCATATTCAGTGCAGGGGTGATGCCACTGATGCTACAGCTTTCTGACAGGGATCACCATCCACAGGCACATGATGCCCATCCAGGCACCCCATATTACATCATACCCGGGAGATGGGGTCTCCTTGAAACAACAAAAGCCTCCGAGATGGGGAGCACAAAAAACATTTTGAAGCCACAATGTGCCAGAAGGTACAAAGCAGTGACACTCATTCTCCCAAAACTTTCCAGTCTGAGGTCATTCCTCTATGTAATGTGTATCACGTGGCCATGTCAGCTTAGATCAGCCATAATTCATGAATATCTATTCCTGAATCAGTTTTTAGAGAGAGATAAGGGTCCTGGCTGCTGTATAGAAACCCATAACAAAAGAAAGGATGCTTATGCTAAGGATATAAGAGAAAGGAGAGGTGCAGCAATATTTGTTGTCACCCAAATAACCGGTGAGGTTCTGGTGCGCAGGGGAACTCAGTGATGTGCGAACATCAGAAAGAGAATCTCAGGCAAAACTAGGAACTGGACCAGTTTCAGAAGATTAATCACAAATCCCTGCCTCGCCCCTAAGTCAAAACTGTTTCTTGTTATATATCCCCTAGCATTCATATACTGACAAAAAGGACAACCCATAACAGGGAGGATGGTGTAGAAGACTTAGCATATATCTAGCCTTGCTTATGTCTCTATAAATTTACCTGATGCAAGAAATTTCCAGCTGGCTGCTTCTAAGCAGCATCAAGTATTTCCATGTACTTCCATGTTTAAGATAAAAATAAATAAATAAACTAAAGCAATTTCAAACAGCCAAGAGATAAACACAGCTCTGAATAATTTTTGCTGTCAATGGATGATGTTTTCCGCCCTGCTCTGCTGGAAAGGCTCAAGAAGCAGAAATAAAAAATGACTGCTGCGGTATCAGAAAGAGAAGCTTAAACAAATGTCGCCTGAGAATGAAAAACTCCTCATTTGAATATTAGCAAAGCTTTCAAAGGTTTTAACGGGCAGAAAAGCACTGTTTAATGCTCTTTTTATTTATTTATCTTTTGCTTTTACAGCAGAGAAGGGATTTTAATCTGTTGGTTTTATGGAAATTGATTTCACATGGAACCTTAAAACAAAAACCTTTTTTGGGAAACCTGCCAAAATGTCATCTGTCTGTTGAAGGAAACTTTAACTGGAAGGTTTACAAACTGTTGAGGTTCCCCTAATGCTTCCTGAAGTAAATAGTACTTGAAGACAATTTTTATTAGCAGTAACAGGTTAATTTGCTAGATCAAATTTTGTTTTCTGTATTTATTTTTTCCAATTACTGCTGCAACTATGCTCATTTTTATGAATCTTGAGCCCTGGTTATTTACACGTCCGTTTGGACTATCTATTTAGTAGCACTGATTTACTATCAACATTTAGATCTTTATCCTGTGTGTTAACTTTAGCTTTTATTTGGAGTCAGGATAAAAAAGGTCAAAGGAGGCAATATGTGCATGTCCAAAAGAATGAACATGTTTACAGAATTATTAACGTTTTCAGTGAAACAAACACCCTTTTTTTTTGCTTTTTTGTTGCATTTGAGCTGCATTTTTGATGACCTTATCTGTAAGATGCCTTTATCCTTCAGAGGATTCTCATAGTACTTATAGCAGCCATCTATGGATACAAACTATAGTAAGCTGCCTTGAAAAGTCCAGCTTTTTCCTGTGCCATAACCTGAAAGATACCAGCAATCAAAAATGAAGAACCTTCTGACTTAGAGCATATATTCAGGGAATTATTTCCAGCAGCCATGGTTACCTTCTATGAATTTTTGTCCATGCTTTTTTGATTTGTACTTTTAGCCTCTGCACCATCTTTTGAAATGAACTGCGTGTTGTAATACGTGCTGCCCTTTCTGTTTGTTTTGAACCTGCTGTTGGAGAATTGAATGTGGCACCTCTTAGTTCTTGTATGGTGCAAAATATTAAATAACGCTTCCCTGTTTTTTATCTTCTGTGGACAATTCTCTAACATATAAACAAGTTCCCTAGCATACAAAATGGATTGGCCTTGATAAATGTTAATTAAGATGTGATATTGAAGTAATTCAGAATAAATGTTTTTTCCAGTTTAATAAAACATAGTATTCCCCTTGGGATTAAACTGCCCCAAAATGAAATAACCTCTTCTAATTTTTTATTCACTTTTTTCCAGTGAATGAAAATTTCTAAGACCTTTTGGCTTTTTTGGTAAGCAAAACTTAATTTCTTCAGGAATTGCAGTTTCCAGCAGAATGAGGCAAAATATTAACAGATTGGGATCTGAATCTCTCTTGGGGAAAAAAGCTATCTTGCTCTATATGAGATGTTGAAACTGTAAAAAAACCAACCAAACAAACACTACACAATCATCACACTTCTGATACCAAGAAATTATAACTGTGTGACTGAACCAGGAGTGGAAATTGAAGAAATGAACTTGCATCCCACTTAGGCCAGATCCTATGGAGAAATCACTTCTTTTTCCCCCAGTTCCTTACGCATAAAACATTAGTGATTTAAAGAATGGAAAATATAGGGAAGCCCCACAGAAACAACACACCTCAGAATCAAACTCTCACATCCTCCACTGACAGCACTGCTTGCTTTTCACCAGGAACTTCCTTCTAATTTCCCCCAGTGTTTTAACTGAAAACTGATATATTTTTGGCAAATTACTACTTATTTTTGAGAATAATATGTGGATATTTACCAACTGTTCTCATCTAGACATGCTTTTACCTTACACAAAGAGTTTCAATAAGGTTATAATATAACGAGTGACTGTAAAATATTCTGAGCTTCATGGGTAAAAATAGTAAGATTTGTTAAAATAAAATTTGTAATGGAAACAGATATCTCTCCCTAGATCCCAAACAGAGTCAAGGGCAGAATGTGGCTTGAAATCTCTAGTGATTGTGATTGCTGGAAAACACTGGTTCATTTGTGCTGAACTTAAACTTAGTTGCTATAAAACTTGAAAGCAGGTAAAGTCATGTGGTGATAGTTATTTAGCAGTGGGTGGGGGTTTTTTGCTTTTTGGTTTTGGGGGGGTGTTTTTTTTTGAAAGTTTGACTCAGAAATGGTCAGGTTTTTCTTATGTGTCTTTTCAGCTGGAAGCTCAGGAGAATGTCATGTCAAAGTGGAGGTTTGTCATTGCAGATATGTAACAAACAGTAACAAAAGAAAATTCAAAATAAAAGGGAGGGGAGGGGAAGCAAGGAGAAAAAACTGTTGTGGGTCGACATGAAGGCAGATTAGTAGAACAATAACAGAAAAAAGAAAACACCAATAATCATATTAATAATGGTAAAAAAATATACAAGATGAAGTAAAACAACACAAGTCACTCTTGGGAGTGAGTGTGTAAAACAACACTCACGCTCTGCGGGATTGCAGATTCCCGCCCCCCAGCAAACTTCCATTTAAATATTGAGCCTGACATCTGCGGTACAGAATATTCCATTGGCCATCCCACTGTTCTGCCTCTGCTCCTTCTCAGCTTCTATGGGAAGCTGAAAAAAGTCCTTGAATGGTATAGACATCCCCTGGCAACAACTAAAACAATATGCATAATTGACACTCTTTTCATACCGAAGCTGGAACATCGCAGCAACTAGAACGAAAATTGACTCCATCCCAGCTGAAACCAGGACAAGAGGGAAAATAAGTCATGAACTTTACTACCCAGGATTACATCTGTGGCGGTTTCAGATATAAGCTGCCCATAAGCAGGTGCCAGCTACACTTGCAATTGTGGGAAAATTGACCTGCATAATCTGCACCCAGATTCAAGGTGCATAGGGTAGTACAGCAGATGTATCACATACAAATATATCAGTCCTGCTTTTGAGGAACAGGAGGATGCCTGGGAACAAAAGAATTTGTCGAGATGAAATTGCTCAAGAATGGCCAGGGTTGACCTGATTCCTCAGTGCAGTGGAGCAGAGAAGAACTAGGTCAGGGCTGAAACCTTTAAATACCCTGTGTCCCTTTGATTCTCTTTCCTCTTCCCAGAGCAGAACAAGCTCAAGGCACTGAAAAATTCAGCATCTGTGTCGTGGTTTCTCCACAAGTAAGATTTGTATGATATTATTTCCCCATCTCGGATGCCACTCATGATGTCTCATACAATGATTTGGATGTGGGCAATTAAGAATTCAATGTTAACAATTAATATCCTGAAGTCTACTTTGTTTTTTTACATAGACATATGTACGAAAGCGAGGAAGGTAACAGAAAGTTGAGGAGAATCCAGAAAGCTGAGGAAATGAAACCCCTTTCTGGTGCAAACAAGAGAAAATAGGTTTGCCAGCTTCCTGTGATGAAGGATCTTGCTTATCTACAGCAATTCTAAGTCTTGTTTTTTCTTTTTTCCATTAGTAGATTTTTTGGTGTGTTTTATTTGGTTTTGTTTCAGATTGAAAATGTTTCCAGCTGAAGCCCAAGAGCCAAAGTAAGACTGCAGATGCTGTGGACATCGAGTGAGCTTGGATTCTGCACAGTCCTTAGACAAAGCGTGGCTTTGGGGAGACCAGCCTGTACAGACAGTAGCAGTCTGGTGCTGAAACACAGCTCGACATTTCCAGAAAGCTTTAAGAGGAAGAGAGTGTATATCATCTGAAGTCATTGGATAATTTTTCAGTAGAAGACATGCCAACCAGATCCAACTGTCCATGCTGCTTAACCGGAAATACAAGGTATAGGGCACTGTTTTCAGTGCGGGGAACTATGTGTGTGTGAAACCATTTATTGGGGTACTTGTTTCAGAGATTATTTACGAGCTATCTTTTTACTTATAAACAGTAGTATACGCTCACTCCTCTTGGGAAAGAGGGGTGCAGAGGACGATGGAATTAATGAAGCAGGTAACTATGTTTCTTGCTGTTTTGCTGCCTAAATGAGTCCAATATAAGAAAGGCACTGAGCCTGCAGCACGTCTGAGACTAAGTAGACCTGTACAGCATAGGCACGGATGGGTCCCTTTGTGAAAAGCAGAAATATTTCTTGAAGTCTGAACTATCCTGGAGCAAAGTCTTTTTCTAATAGCTGATGCTGCGCTAATAAACGCTGGTTCCACTCACAGACTGGACCAGTTGCGAAGCCAGTGACAGGGAACTAAGGGAGAAGTCAGTGCCTCAGGCCAGAAACCAAACTGATGTACACAAAACAGAAAACTGGAGTCCAAAAGCCCTAACTCCTCCTCACCTTCCTCCTGCAATTATCTGCTCACAGTTAGCCTCTGGAGCCTAGGTAAGAGAATAAAACCCGGTATTTAAGCAGTTTGTAGAGGCTAGTGCATTCAGCAGGGGAGTACTCTCAAGCTTGAACATCTTTCCCTTTTTCTGTTTATCTTTCAACAGACTTGCTGGGATCATCTTCTGTCATCCAGGCTAAAATGAGATCACCAGAGGCAAGCCCTTTACTTTCCAAAGAGAACTGTCACTTCTGTGATGTTAGGAGAGACATGCCAGACAACTCCTGCTCTAGAATTTTTAACCAAGCTCTGGCTCAGTGCTCTGTAAGGCCAGGTCAAAGCCACCCAGCTCCTTCGCTGCTGCTCAGAATCCCCTCGCTCCAAGGGATGCAGCTGCCCAAGAAGCCAAGAGAGGAGGCGATCCAAGCCCCAAAGCATAGAATCATAGACTGGTTAGAGTTAGAATGGACCTTAAAGATCATCAAGTTCCAACCCGTCATGGGCAGGGACACCTCCCACTAGATCAGGCCCCAAAGCCCCATCCAGCCTGATCTTGGAGCATCTCACTGTGCTCCTGGTCTTCCCACATCTAGACCAAATACGATTGCTGTAGAGATAACAGTGCTGGAGAGGTAAATTGTCTGCATGTCTACCTCATCACCTTCCTACCCAGCCTCTCACCTCCTTAGTAAATGCATAAAGCAATTAGCAGCTGCTATGAATTGGGACCTCATCAAAAAGCTGAGGATTATATTCTATAGAAGGGCTGAATCACAAACTTTCCATCCAGAATCCTGTAAAGGATCCCATAAACATGAATTTCACTTGTTTTCAGTTTGGTAAGAGGTGAGGGCTTAGAAGCCTCAAACCTCATGTAATATTTATTATATAAGAATTATTAACCAGGGAAAAACATCAATATCAAGATGTTCACTTGTCGAACAACAGGAGGTAACAGAGGCACCCTGGCAAGGTTTGCCCAGCAGGAGTTATTTGTGGGTGTACGTTACCCTGATGGGAAAGGCCTGAATCAGTCGTGGTGGTTGCTCTACTGTTTTCACTGTTTTAAGTACAGGCACCAGGGAAGAACTTTGGGGAAGAGTATCTAATTTGCCAACAGAGATAACAAAATATGAAAAGCTGAGTCCACAAGGCATGTGTGAACAGATAGCTCTGCTTCAGGCAAAGTTGGTTTCCAGGACAACTTCAAGACACCAGTGAATTTCAATTTTACATAATGTGTGATCTTTATTTTCAGGGTAAATCTAGAACTGTTGCTGTTGTTTTACATTTAAGTGTTTACGTATGTGTAGAAATAATATGTATATACATGTAAAGTATGTACTATGATGGAACAGTTCAAGGTAGCAAACTAAACCACAGTGAAATACTGCATAGATATTTTTCCCAGACAATGTAACTATCTTTTATTTAATTTTACTATAATAGGACAAAAATAAACCTTCCAGTCATTCAGGATCAATTGCATTACAAAAATAAAGATCTGGTTTTACCATTAAACTTTTTTTTTTTTTTTTTATGTTTCTAGTACACTCTGATGATAAGTGATAAGCAGGAAAGCTCTGAGCTGTGAGAAAAATAAGTTTTAGTTGGCTGGTTTTGTTTCAGAATGCTCAGAACTGGCATTTACTTTAAACTACCGACTTCATTCTGATTTATATTTAGAGAATGCATGATATAAAAACTCTTCGGGTTTTGAATATTTATCAAGAAGATAAATCCTCAGTATCACACTTTAAAATGATTTTACTGGCCTAAGCAAATGAGATTCTACATTGTGTTGTCAAAATTCTTCATTCCACTGCATTAAGTAAAAATATTGTATACTTCATAAATGTCCAGAAAATCATATTTTAAAAGCCATAATAATCTATGTTGCTCATCGTGCAATTTATGCCTAATAACAGTAACAAGTCTTTGCAGCCACATTCATTAGAGGATAACAAAGTACTGAAACCAGTGATTAAGCCTGATAACTGTTGTTCTTTCATCCTTTTGCACAGTAGAACAATAGGCAAATTATCTGAGCAAAATTATCTGGTTAGAAGTAGTCTGTTACAATCTAATTCACTATTTAGAAAGTCAACACATAGCAGAAGAGAGATACAGCAATAGCCTGTACCTCAGCAGCAGAAGAAAAGACAGATACTTCACTCTGACCTACTAATACTACGCACATCACTGTCACAACTCAGCCTCTCACAATCTTAGTTCATTCTGTGGCATCGTGTATAACCAGTGCCTTTATACAAATGGAGAACTGAAGCAAAGATGTATCACGTCAAAACACGAAACCCGAGAAAAAAAGGGTCTACAGGTTCATATTGTCTTTTCGACACAGTGCTCTTTGCACGATATTTGCCAAAATTAAGAGTATCCTGGTAAACAGCAAGGAGTTGCTGGAGGAAGGGAAGCCTGAATGCTGCATTTTGCTTCAGGACCAAAGGAGTTCCCTCCCTCTCAGCACTCTTTATCTCACGCGATGACAAGATTGGACACAAAGTAAATTGCCAGAAAGACCTTTGCTTCCCCTCGCCTGCTCTAAATATTAGAGGATATTGACCTCCAGCCCTGTTTTATTTGAAGGAGTTCTGAATTATTTTCTTGTCATTACGAATCAGATAACATAAATCACACCTAGACACCACGGCAGCTAGTGTTATACTGCTGCACGGTTAAATCAGATGATGCTGCAAAGGGAAAATTCAGCAGAGCTTTATCCAGCACTGACTCATGCATTCCTCCTTCTAGCCATGTTATGAGTTATGCTAATGCACAGAGGCCACAGATGAGATTAGAGTCCAACTGTCCTAAATGATTTGCAAAACAACAGGAGAAAAAAAAGTAATTGCTCTTAACTGCTTTTAGACTAAAGAGGAAAAACACCCAAGAGGAAGAGAATTTTCATTTTCCTCATGTCAAAGATGGGGAATAGGGAGATCAAGATTAATCAAAATTTCTGAGCCTCTTCCCAAAGTTTTTGCTAGTTTTTGATCACACTCCAAGCATTTTATCAAGGAAAAGAGCCAGTGTGAAAGGCTGGCTCTAAACCTTAATCTCCAGAATCCTAGCCCAGGACCAAAACACTTGGAATTAAATTATCCTGTCTGCTTCTCCCATACAATAAGCAAATGAACCCAGAAGAGGAATCTCCTCTGCCTTTCAACTGACATTTCTGTGTCCTTTACCTGATCAGAGGCTGGTGTAACGCTACCAGGGACGCGTGCACTGTGACGGATATCACTGACAGGTGGAAATAGTCAAACATGACAGGAACATGGTGGTGCAGACCTCTCCTGGGGTGGAAGTGAAGACACAGTGTGCGGCTGCTGATCATAGGGATCGCTGGGACATCTCTCAGCCTGCAAGAGAAAGGGGATCAGAATGGTTAGTGAAAGCTTGAGTTGTCACAGCCTGTAGCAGGCTACAGGCAGCAGACTGGGAGATGGCTTGAGGTGAATTTTTATCACTTCCCAGCTTCCTAAGGGTATACATAACTGATGAGTATCTTGTGTTGTACTTGTGCCTAGCAGAAATACAAACATATACAATATAAAGATGCATAAAGAAATATAAATATATACAATATAAAGATGCAAATTGTATATTTATATACAACATAAAGATGCATATAAAGATACATGTAAAGATACATACACATGTGTAGATACAGAAATAAATAATAAATAACAGATGTAGAGATACCTATAAATATACAGCATAAAAAAAAAATAGATGTTGTGTAATTCTGGTTTCCCCAGGTTACTGTCCTTGATGTCCACCTATGCACTACTTCTGGGGACATCATGAACTAAGTAGCAGAAGGAAATCCATTTAGCAAAGTGCTCCGCTTATTTGAGGACAGCTCACTACTTGCGATTTTCAGTGTAAGAACAACCAACTCAGGCAATCTGTGCAAGTCAGAAACAGTCCTGTGTCAGAGAGCTGAAAATATTCAGAGTACCTTTCCAGAGAGCTGATCTGCTGAAAAAAACTTCTTCAAAGAGGAAGGGG